>RJWH01008852.1:0-27030 GCA_004363575.1 Solenodon paradoxus | reverse complement strand
CAGGGGCAGCCCTGCCCAGAACTTATCTTCTGCTTTTGCTTTCTTTCTCCTCCATTTTCTCTAATAAACTTATAAAACAACACTCTAACATTCAAGAATTCTTTCTTGAACCATTTGCTGCCTGGCCCCAGAGTTCCCCCACATTAAAAGCACCTCGCATGTGGCTTAACTCACAAAACTCTTCTTTGAGTAAGTATGATTATCCTGTTTGAACAATGGGGAAACTGAACCAGCCAGGCTAAGTGACTTGTGGGGGCCTAATGCTGTCCAAAGTATAGATGTGTGGGTAAATATTTACTGTTTGAAAACCACTAATAAGAATGTCCTAAAACATAGTTGTGCCTGACATTTTAGTTTTCAAAGGTAATTCTAAAAGAAGTATGAATCAAATCCTAGTTTTAACATGGAAAGGAAATTCCAGGTAGTGGTGAGTGAATGCTTATAAACAACCCCTCATTTATCCATTTGGTAAATAACTCCTGCCTTTTTAATAACAAAGCCCTTGTACAAGCAGCTGGACTAAAGAAAAAGAGCATGAGTCTGCCAGTGTAATTTACACAAGAGCAGCAATTGGGGGATTATTTTTGAAATGTTAATATCGGCTTCTTTCATTATACTGATTAGAACTTCACACTCTAAGGGTGGAAGTAACAGTTGCTCATCCATGACACTGTAGGATTGTTGTTATGAGCACTTGGCAGAATTTCATTCAGTTACTTGAAATGAGGAGAGAGCTCTCAGATTCATTTTAAAGGATTGCAGCATCTTTAATAAAATTTACAAAAGTATTTTCAAAGCGCTAAGTAAGTAAACCGGGAAAAAAAGTGTAATGAAGTTGTCTTTTCTGAATTGTCTGTCCCCAAGAAACCATTACTATCCATCTAAGTTAGCTGAAGGGCTTAGTACAATTTTAAGTAATCAAGGGGAATGCTCCAGGCTTTCTAATCTAATTGTCATCTCCCGGGAAGTGCCTTCTTCATTCCACTAGGTTGAAGGGGAAGAACATCTCTAGGGATTATGAAGTGAATGACTTGAACAGTAGATTTTCAATCATTTTGATGGTAATTATTTTAGGAGTCAAACTTTTTTTCTTTCAAATTTTGTATTTAATGAAAGACACTGGTCTGTGTGGGTATGTCTAACAATGTATCTCTTTGACCATCACTAATCTTCCATGCTTCAATTGCTTCTCCTTAATATTTCAAGGGTTACAAATTGCTTATCTCAAAAATCTAAACTAATCTAACTTGAAGATAAAAGAAATAGTAGTAACCTGAAAGATTTTTTTTCTGAGCTTCCTGAGGAAGAGACATTTTTTATAATCAGAATCAATGAAAATTTTGAAACTTTACATGAAATCTGAGATTCTTGGAAGATGGTACCAATCCCTTGCTTCTAACACCCTTCTTCATATTCTGGTACAGAATATTAGGTGCGCTTATGTATTCCAACACTCTCTTTTCTTCAGGTATCTTAATATACTAGTCAGGCCTCTATTTGGTTTCCAGCCTTTGTAGTCTTGACTTGGGGGCCAATTTGCATTCACCTGCAGCATCAAACTTGCTCTAACCCTTAGGATAAATCTAAATTATAGTTGAGAGTGGCAGGGGCATTTGGATCACAGTTCTCATAATTTGATGGCTCTTCTATTCAGTTACCTTCAGCAAGTTTTAATAAGCATCTGTGATTTTCCAGGTACTCTATTTAGGTCTTGGAGACAGCTCAGCTTAGACAGGTTTCATACTTTGGTGACTTTAAAATATAGCATTTGTTCAAAGCTAGAGTTATGTATCCCCAGGGCCCTCCCTATGAGTGTCCAGAAGAGACCTAGTCACCAACTTCATTTCTTCTCTATTCTTCCCAAATTGTTCATGATGCTTCTTACTTGAGTTTCCAAATACCTTGAGCTTAGTACTTGTAGAGTAGGAGTTACGTCATGGAGACTTCTTCAGAACCACTCATTGTTAAAAATTTCTCTGTATGATGCATGTGAATTTTGATATGATGTGATGCCTTATGAAGAAAAAAAGTTGTGATGAATGCTCAAATCCTGAGGTTTCTAAACCCAACTAAGAATCAATCACTAGAACTTCTTTTTAAACAATAAGTGCTTATTTTCTCTGACAATTTTTGTGTCAGGAGTTTAGGAGCAGCTTATCTTGTTGTTTCAGGCCCTATGTCTCACATTAGATTGCAGTCAAGATGTCATATGGGCCAGGAGTCATTTGAAAGCTTGCATATGGCTGGAGGATCCACTTTAAATTGTTCATTCCCATAGTTGACTAGCTGATGCTGGCTGTTGGCAGGAGACCTCAGTTCCTCTCCATGTCGGCCTCTCCACAGGGCATCCTGGAGAGCTGGACATTATACCTGACTTAACACAGAGTGATCCAAGAGCTTAAAATGGAAGCTGCAGTCTTTTATAACCCAGCCTGGAAAATCACACAATGTCACCTCTACTATATTCTATTTGGCCACTGGACAGATTGTGAGTCAATATGGGAAATGATAACATAAAGGCATGAATTTTGGAAGTGAAGAATCACTGAGAGTCATCTTGGAGACTGGCTTCCACAGGCACAGAGCAAAGCAAACACTGGTGGAGAATGTATTGATGTGAGTGGGGAAGTGGTGAAAAGCTCTCTAGGTGATTTTTATAACTATTCAATTATGAATCACTGCTTTAAACAACAGGGAAGTTGTCTTTGAGACCCTAAATGGCTTGTTGTAACTGGAGGGTACTTGGAACTAGAATTAGACTATCGGATGGAGAAACTGGGGGGAGAGGAAAGTAAAGGGAAGGGAGGGAGGTAAGGGAAAGAGGGATAGTGGGGGAAGAGAGGAGAGGGAGGGAGGAAGAGAGAGAATAATTCTACCTAGCAATGGGTACTAAGACAAAAATCTAGTCTACCAGGCAGTGTAAGATTTCATTTATGCAATATTTATTGAGCACCTATGTGTCAAGTTAATAAGCAGGTATCGGAGATATCGCAGTGATGAGTAAAACAGCCAAAAGTCTTTGGATTCCTATGATTTATACTTCAGTGGGAGAGTTGAAGGTGAAGGTGGCATGAGGGATAATGTGCTAGAGGCATGAGGCATAGCACAGGAATTGGCATACAAATACAATATACGGAAATTGAAATAAGCAGGTAATTGGCTGAGTGATAGGGAAGAAATTAGAAAGAATGGTACTTTTATGTTTTAATATGCACATACATTGGCTTTAAATTAATTTTTTAAAGTTTTAATGCACAAGGAATTGCCATGAGCATATCCAGGATATCAAATAATACCTAAAACAGTACCTGTAAACCTACTCCTTGGATCTCCCACTTAGAATACACTGAGCACCTTATTGTAAAGCAGCATTTACCAAAGTTAAAAGAAGTACACACTGAAGGACTTTTTAATAGACTTCTGTATGTTACTATATATTATAAATCTGAGTCTGGTGGGAGACTCTACTTAAGCATATTTCCTAATTTTATATGGCCTTAGACCCTTTTTTTAAAAAACAAAAATTCAAGAACATGTGTTGCATATATGGAACACTTTTTGGGAAATAATGGTTTAGAACATGGCTGGAAGTAATCATTGGTGGATATTGGCTAGATGTTAACCAAACTTGTTTCTTCTTTCCAGACACATAGATTACATTTCCCAGCCTCACTTGAAGTTAGGTGCAGGTATATGACTGAGTTCTAGCCAATGGAACATGGAGCAAATTCTTAAATGCTACTTCCAGGTGTGACTCATACAAGCCTCCAAATAGTTTTCTCTTATATGCCTATAGAGGATTCTAAGGATGTGATGCCTTAGGCCAGGGATGGCAGACAATGGCCCATATGTCAAATCAAGCTGCACCTATGTGTATTAATCAAATCCACTTATTTTTGTTAACAGAATTTTCTTGGAACAAAGCCATACCCCTTTGTTATCTGTGGCTGCTTTCATACTATAACAGAAGAAATGGGTAGCTGTGACAGAAACTATATGACCCATGAAGACTAGAGTATTTACTATCTGGCCCTTTATAGACCTCTGCCTTAGGCTATGGCACAAACATGATGGAAGGAGCTTGGGTCACTGAATGACCCATGGAACGTAAGCATCTGTTTCCTTCATGGATCCACATTGGACATTTATGTGAAGCCTCTGAAATTTGGGTTTGTTTGTTACTGAAGTTGACCTAACTAAGATAAATGCTAGATATTCTGCTTGCCCCACCGTAATGACTTCCCCTTTCCCATACTGTTTTGTGCCCAGGGAGAATATGTTCATCCTTTGTTTTTGTTTTTAAAGGAAAGGTGCAGGCAGGAATGAAGGTGAACAGAAACAGGCAGGCAGGAAGAGACAGGAGGAAGAAGCATTTATTTATTTTACTTAGTTGTTCATCTTGGTTTTCATCCAGGTCCCAGGTCCTGAACCCGGATCCTTGGGATACTGACCTGCTGACTAATCTGCAACTCCACCAGGGCAGGGCGTGCCTATAGTTTGTGAAGGAACTTTGTTACACTCTCTTTAATTAGTCTTTTGAGTGCAGAATTAGCTTTCTGCTGAGATTCTGATGGATGCAAGAGATTATCTTGAGTCTGTTTATTCATAAAATAAAATCCACACACTAGTAACTTTAACACTTTATATGAATTTTATATGGATATATATAGATATATATATCCACACATTACTATATATAGCATATACAGGTGAAAAAGTGACTCATGAGGCCTCCATTGACCACGGGTAATGTAATGACTTTTATAATGAGCATATAAGTCCATTCACTTTGGGCATCTCTTTCACGACTACTGAGTTCTCTCATCTTTTATTCAACAGTTCCCTGAGAGAAATTTAGAAGGAATACCACAGGCAAATCTTACAAATTCTCTGCAACAATGTTACTTCTTTGGTTTCAAAACTATCCTTAGAGAATGGGGAAACCATACAGATTTTCAACTTTTCTCCAATTACACTCAAAAGCACATTGAAGCATAAATCAGGAGCACAGGGTCCTTGAATCACTAAGGAGCTATCTATGTCCTTGAACAAGTCACCAAACTTTTGTGAGCCTCAGTCTCCTCATCTGTAAAAGAGGATACCTATTATCTACTTCATAGGGTTGTTAAAAGAATTCAAAGATCTATGAATGTAATTGCTTGAGACACAGTGAGCACTATTAACATTTTCCAAAAAGTAGATCAACCCCACTTATGATTTTGTTTTCAGCCACTTTTCTATGTTCTATCTGCTATGAATATGCCCATCACTGTCCCTTTAAAAAGTTGTGTCTTCAATCATGAGCACATTATTAAATTATAAAGTATAATATTTATTATTGTTTTTATCAGTGTTTGCTTTTTCCAAAATTCCTTGAGAACTGTAGGTGTGCCTTATGCCTTAAGATTTGTTACTCATGTCTCCATAGTCTGGATAGTCAGGTAACATAAACGAGTTTAACAGGGTGGGAAGGCACTGAGGTCTATGAGAACTCTTAACGGGGAAGCTCATTAACAACAGCCGAATAGCTCCACATAGGAAAGTAAGACAAATGTGGTTAGATTCTAGCATGTTTGGAAAAAGAAACTGAACAAATCATTATCTTTTAAAAATGTGAATTGTCTTCCTGTTTTACATGTTTAACGGAAATTATTTTTTAAAACTTGTACGGACCAAATAAAAGAGAGCTGCACCTTCATGGTAGACATGGCTGCTGTATTTATTGCTTTGTGTGACTTCGGGCAGTTACTTAACCTCCTTGTAGGCCGGCGTTCACAACTGTAAAATGAGAATAATGCACCTCAAGAAAACAATGAGAACAGTTCAAAACATAAGACTTAGAACACAGAACACTTAATAAATGTTAACCTTTATCACATTCATTTAAAGTGTTATAAGTAACAAGAGAATTGTTAATAATGACAACAAAATAAATATAATTAATAATGACATCATTACTATACAGTAAACATGTCATCATATACAATTCATGATATGGCTATTAATAATAATTGATATTATAGTTTACCATTTCTTCCTTAGTTTAGTGCAGTAGTAGGCACAGAGTACACTTACATTCTTGATTTTCCTCTTTTTCTCCTTATGACTAATGCAATATAAAGTTATATTGATTCAAGTGCATATCTTTTTATTTTCCTCTTAAACTTGAATTTCTCCTTCCACATACATTATTACTATCTAATTTTAGGCGCTCATCATTTCTTACCTAGGCTGTTACAATAGTGTCTTCACTCGTTTCTCAATCCTAGTTTCGGTTCCCTCCAATCCATTTCCAGTACAGCTGCCAGAGTGATTTTGCTAAAATACAGGTCTGCTCACATCTCACCTCTGCTCAAAAATCCTCAAAAGCACTCCAACAATAATAGATAATTTATCTTTCACCTCTATTGTATCTGCCAAAATTTTAATCCTGAATCTCTTACTAGCTATGTGAACTTTAGAAAGTTACTGAGTCTCAGTTTTCTAATATACTCCATTAGGTGATTGTGAGAAACACTAAATGATTTAATGTATATAACACAATTACCATAGTGCCCAGCACACAAGTAATTGATATGGAAATATTATCATCAGTCGAATCTGCTTAATCATTATATAATTCCCTACATTAATTACTGATTCCAGGTACAAAAGCATCTCAGTTTCTAAACATGCCAGATTATTCCACACTTCCATACCCACGAACAAGTATACCAGCATACTACGATTACTTATAGTCTCTAGGGCAAGCATTAAATATAACCTTTCTTAAAAATAACCAAGAGTCATAGCTTAAAATGCCAATATGTTGAGGAATAAAACGGAACACCGAATAAAAAATTTAAAACATCGTTGATTCATTCAAAAGAAGGCAGAAAAAGAAGAACGAAGGAGCAAAGAACAGTAGAGGGCAAATAGAAAACAAAGAGCAAGTGAATGGACTTAAACGCGACCATAACAAAATTGAAAGGCAAAGATCATCAGAATGCCTAAAAAGCAAGACTCATCTCACCAAGCTAGAGAGTTATAATTTAAGAGTAGATTCCCACTTTAAAGACAAAATCAACTTTAAAATAATGTTAGTAGGGACAAAGGTGCATTTTATAATGAGAAGAAGGTCAATCACCTAACAACAGAACTTCAAAATAAATGAAGCAAAACCTGACTTAAATGAATAGAGAAAGAGGCAATTAAACAATAATAATTGGAGACTACAATTTCTTGCTTTGATAATAAACAGAATTAGGCAGAAGATCAACATGGAAATAGAAGACTTCAACAACACTATAGGCAAATAGATCTAACAGACATCTATAGAATACTTCAATTAAAAACAGCAGAACACAGACTCTGTTCAAGCGCAAATGAAACATGTATCAGGACACAATGTAAAACAAACCTCAATAGGCTATAAAACAAACTTCAGTACATTTAAAAGGACTGAAATAATAGAAAGTATGCTTTCCAACCACAGTGGAATGTAATTAGAAATCAATAGCTGGAAAGTATTTTGGACAATCACAAGCATGTGGAAATTAAGTCACACATTACTAAATAACTGTTGAGTCAAAGTGTCAGAAAATACTATGAGATTAATTAAAATGAAGATAAAACATATCACACGTATGGAATGAAGCACAAGCAGTACTTAAAAGAGAAATCTATAGCTGTAAATACATATGTTAAGAAAGAAGAAAGATCTCAAATCAACAATTTAACTTTACATTCTAGGGAATTAGAAAAGGAAGAGCGAACTAAACTGAAAAGAGATCTATGCAATACAGACAACACAGTCATCTCATTAAACAGAAAAAGCATTTGACAAAATCCAACACCCTTTTATGATAAAAACATACAATAAACTAGGAATAAAAGGGAATTGCTTAATTCTGACAAAGCTTATTTATAGAAAATCCACCGATAATATCATACTTAACAGTAAAAGACTGAAAAGTTTCCTCAAGATCAGAAACAAAATAAGAATGCCTGTTATTACCACTTTTAGGCAATATTCTACTGAAAGTTCTAATCAGAGAAATTAGCAAAAATAGTAAAGTAATTTAAATTGTGAAAGAAGCAAAACTATTTATGTACACAGGTGATGGAATCTTATATACAGAAAATCCAAAGTAATCCACTGAATTAGTAAAAGAGAAACTACTAGAACTAGTAAAAGAGTTTAGCAAAGTCGCACTATACAAGATCAATATACAAAAGTCAATTGTATCTTTATACACTGGCGAAGAATAATTTGAAAAATTGTCTAATGAAGGAAGAACTAAAATGGTGGTGGTGAACTTAATTTGTTATAGATAGATATAAACTTGCAATGACACACACCTTAAATTAAAACACCTTATAATGTTGTGATGCAATGTTCCTTCAATAAAATTAATTAAAAGAGAAAAGAATTAGATTTATAATAGTATAAAAAGAAAATATGTAGGAAAAAGTTGATAAAATAAGTGTAAAATTGATACTTTGAAATCAATAAAATGTATTGGTAAGAAATTAAATATAAATAAATGAAAAAAAACTATGTCCATTGATAAGAAGGTAATATTTTAAGCAAGCAGTAATCCCTAAATTGATCTACAGATTCAGTGCAATTCCCACTAAAATCCCAGCTGGCTTCTTTGTAGAAACTGACAAATTGAATCTAAAACAAACAAAAAAAAAGATGACTGCCAGTGCAGTGTGAGGCAGGAGGGATGGAAAAGGGGGAAAACATGGTGGTAAAGGACCCTGAAACTGTGGTGGAGAGTGTAGTATGATATATAGACTGAGATACAATGTCAATATCCAAAAATTTATGTAGCAATGTGAATGAAATATTTAATATGTATCAATAATGTAAAAATATTAAGTGTTAATATATTCTGCAAGTGAAAATAAACAATTTCCATAAAGTTGTAAAAAAACCATATGGAACTGCAAGAAACCCAGAATTTCAATAATTTTGAAAAATAAAATCTAAGTTGGAAGATTCACATTTTCTGATTGCAAAATTTACTACAAAGAAACAGTAGTCAAGATGGTATAGTATTGGTATATATAGTATATATAGATATGGTATATGGTATATATAGACATATAGATCAATGGAATAGAACTGAGATGCCAGGAAAAAAATCCGTATGCCTTGGTCAATCTATTTTTCACAAGGGTGTCAGGATCATTCAATGGGAAAGGAAGTCTTTCCAATAAATGATGCAGTGACAATTGGGTACTGACATACAAAAGAATGAAGTTGTATTCTTACCTCATACCATATACACAATTTAACTGAAAAAATGATTAAATCCCTAAATAGATGAGATAAAACTATAAAACTCTTAGAAAAAAATAGGGATAAATCTTTAGATTTGGCAATGGATTGTTAAATATGGTTCCGAAAGAATGAGCAACAAAGGAGGAAAAACAGATCAAGTGGACTTTGTCAAAATTAAAACTTCTGTGCTCCAACGTACATTATCAAGAAATTGAAATGAAAATATTTGAAAATCATATATTTGATATGGAACTTGTGTCTAGCATATGTAAAGAACTCTTATGTTTCAATAACAGACAACCCAATTAAAATGGACAAATAATCTGAATAGACAGTTCTTCAAAGGAAATATTAACTGACCACTGATCACATGAAAAGATGCTGAGAATCCTTAGCTATTAGGAAAATGTTAATTAAAACCCCAATGAGAGACTACCTCATATCCACTAAAGCTATAATTAAAAAGCCAGATAATAACAAATGCTGACGAGGATGTGAGAAATAGTAAGTTTCATATATTGCTGGGGGGAGTGTAAAATGGTGTGGTCACTTTGTAAAAATCTCACAGTCCCTTCAGAAGTTCAAATGGAGGAGTACTCCGGTAACTCAGGTGTTAAGTCTATGCTTGAGAAACAAAAGAAATAAACAGCTAAATAAATAAAATGTTTCTTCTTCCTCTCTCCCCTTTCCTACTCGCTGCCTGCCTTCTTTCCTCTTTAAAACAAAAGTAAAGTTTCTATAGAATTACCATTTGACCCATCAATGGGTATATTACTTCCAGGTATTTAAGCAAGAGAAATGAAAACACACATCCAGACAAAAACGTTTATGTGAATGCTCATAATATTGTTCATAATAGTCAAAAAGTGGGAAAAAATAAAATGTCCTTAAACTGAATAATGGATAAGTAAATGTGGTATATCCATACATAGAATATTATTCAAACTTAAAGTGACTGAAGTACCAATACATACTAGATATGAACAAATCTTGAAAATACTGTGCTAAGTGAAAGAATCCAGTTACCAAAAACCACATACTCTATGATTCCATTAATATGAAATGTCCAGAATACTCAAATCTCTAGAGAGAAAATGTAAATTAGTGGTTGCTTAGAATTTGGGTGGATGAGGTTATAGGAGAATGACTGCTAATGAGTGCTGAGTTTCGTTTTAAGATAATGATGGTTGCATACATCTGTGAATATGCTAAATACCATTGAAATGTATAATGTAAATAAGTGGATTAAATGTTATGTGAATTATATCTTAACAAATTTGTTACCAAATAACTATAATAACAGGTTGAAAGTAACAGGATGGGAAAGACACCCCTTGTAAACATCAATCACAAAAAAGCTGGTGTGGCTACATTGTTATTTTTAACCTGTCTATCTTACCCACCAAAGCTGTGAATTCCTTAAAGGCAGGGGCCACATATAAATGGGATATGGATTACTGTCACATAGCACAATGACTGACATATTAATATACTTGTAAGATCACTGAATTATTTACTGATTGATTTGCATTAAAATTAATAATCAATGCTACTTGAAACAACATGAATTAATCTCAAAGACCTGATGAGACAAAAAAAGGTAGACATAAAAGTACACACTGTATGATTCCATTTTTATGAAGTTATGAAGTTCAAGAACAGTCAACAAATCTATGGTAACAGAAGTTAAATCAAAGTGAGTTTGGTACAGTTGTGAGAATGTGTTCTATAACTTTATTAGGTGGTTATTTTATATATTTGAAATGAACAGGTAAGGTTTATATGCCTTATTCAATAAAACTGATTCAAAATACGGTCTATATTTGAATACACATTCTGGGACTGTGTTGTCGTATGCCACTTTTTAAGAAGGTGTATTTATGTTGATTTTGAGTTGATTTTGTTTTTATATTAATATATTTATCGTTCCCACCTCAACCTCAGCCAATTTACCATTGCTTGTCTTAGAATCTTAATGAACTACACCAAAAAAGCACAGGAGTACCCTTTCCTACCAACGTTTAGAAATAACTTTTCCTCAAATGTAAAGTCTGTGTGATTGTATGACCTTTAACATTGCAACCTCTGCAACATCAGATTCTGACTCACAGTTTAAAGTGGGAAGATATTATTCATTTGGGGTTTGAGGGAGACTCTTCTCCATGACAGTGGATCCTGTGAGCACTAGGAAACATGCCATGCCCTTCAGCTAAAGGACCACTCTTTTATTTTTAATTGAGGTAACAGTAGTTTACAAGATTAGATATGCAGGTTCACTCTTCATCAAATATATGATGACGCACCCTGCCCACCATCAAATTTCTAGTAATCTTGCACCATTGTCCATAGGACCCCCCAATACCTTTTGCTTCCAACCCCAACCCCTTTCCCCTCTGGTAAATTCAATTCTGTTCTCAATGTCCATGGGTTATTTTGTTTTGCTTTGTTCATTTGCTTTGTTTCTTTACATACGATATGAGTGAAATCATCCAGTACTTGTCTTTCTCTTTCTGACTTCACATAGCATAACCCCCTCTAATTCCATCCATGTTGTCACAAATGGCAAAGTTTCATCTTTTTTTTTTTAAGAATAGCTAAGAAGTATTCCATTGTGTATATTAAAAGGATCATTCTTTAGATAAGGAGCAGAAGCCCTCCTGACAGACAGTATTCATCAATCTCCAAGGAAAAGTACTACAGATGGAAAATTCACAATAAGTGAATATTATAACTGTATCTCATATTTTTCTTAACCCAACATCTAGAGCATATTACAGTTGATAAAATAGAAATGACTTGATTTTACTTTTTTCTGTCAGTTTGATTAAGCACATTTCACATTTCCTTCACCTTTTTATGTGCCCTGAAATGTTCTATATTTGTCATTACAGTCTGCATGGCACCTTGAACAAATGTACCATACTTGTGCCTGCAGATGATTGGCATTACCTGAACCTAACTTCTGCCCCAACAGTTCCTCACCAAGGCAATTCAAAATACATATAACTACTTTTTCCAAAGGATTCAGTAAGAGGGCTTAACCTCATTGTATCTTCCAGTTAATCATCTTGCAGTTTTATGATGAATTAGAAAAAACACAATTCATTTTCTTTATATTCCTCCTTTAAACATGGCTGATCCAGGACAGTTGTAACTAGCAATGAACTATTCGTGTTTGCCATCCTGAACATCCTTATAAATGTTTTAAAGCTTTATTTCTCTATCCTTTTTTATGGTACCCCTCTTTTGTTCCCCAAACTCTGGAAAAAAAGCAGAAAAAAAATACTAATTCTTCAAACTACCAATTCTCTATAGAATAATGGGAGCTGGATAAAAACTGTTTTCTGCAGGTATGTGAGAGCACTAGCCTGTACCTGTGCCTCTTGCTTTTCACACATTCCTCTGTTGTGGAATTCAGGTCAGAGACTCTGTATCCCCCACCTCCACGCCTCCTCCTGCTCTTTCCACCCTCCCTTCTCGAGGCCTCCGGAGAGTGAATTCACAACCTTGGAATGAAGAAGGTGAAGGAGCTTTTTCTTCACTCACCTTAAGGCCTATGCACTGGCTTGGGGTTTCCCATATTGAGTGAATTCATCAAAAGTGTCTGGACAGAGGTGCTGTCTCTCATTAAGTGCACTCTAGCACAAAGGTATTTCTCTTATCTAAAGTCTGTGGCCCAGTGCCTGAACTCCTAGCGGTGAGAGATACCTATAGAAGCCTGGCTGACTCTTTCAGGACAGAAAGGTATGATCCAGCACTACCTCACAATGCTAACTTAGCGTTCAATAGGCTGTTTAGATAGCTCTTATCACTCGTTCTTTTTGCCTACCATTTTTTTTTGTTCTAAATATCTGCCGTTCATTCAATGTAATAAGGCTTACGATTCAAAAACAGGCACTATTTAACTTATGATTTATCAAATGATGTCATTCAGAAGGTGAGTCACAGGAAGACAATGTTGACTGGTACATCAAGGAAGACAATCAATGTAATTTTGTCTGGGTTACTTCTTCTTTCTACCTGTCCAACTTCCCTGTCTTCTTCAAGACCAAACTTAAGTTCCATCTGATTCAGGAAGCCTTCCCTGACCACTCAGGGGATTTCTCGGCTCTTTCATGCTTGATTATTTTTTGACTGAATGTGGCACTTATTTCTACTTGTAATGACTTCTTATGCATGTCATCCATACAGGTTGGAAATTTCTTAAGAATAGGAATCTTGCCTAAAGCATATCTTACAGAGTAGATTCTGAATTGTCAACCAAGAAGACCCTCTCTCCTTCAGTAAACCAGATCCCATATATTCTTAAAAATACACAAAAATAAATACATACTCCACATAAGAATAGCATTTGCTAATGTAAATGCACCTTAAGACAAGGCCTTCTCCCTTATACTCTAATCAGACTGCCACTTTTAATCCTTTTCTACATAGAAATTCTGCATCAGTTACATGGTAATAATCTGTTATTTGAGGCCTTCTACCAACCTCCCCAAAGGGAGCTTCTTCATTTACCATTCAATAATTTTTATTGTCTTTACCATTTGATGTTTTTGCTTAAATACCGTCATCCTTGCTTCTTTCTTTAGCTCTTTTTCTGTTATGATATCATGATTCTCAAACTAGTTACTAAATTACTAGAGACTAGCATATTCTATTAATGTTTCATCTGCCACAGTCCTTGAATACAATGCTATGCCCGTAGTAAGCACTCAAAATATGACACTGAATGAATGGAAGCTATTTAGGACAAGAAAAATGCTAGGCAACAGACCCCCACAAAACTAGCCGATAAAAATCATCTAACTGACTTCATAAGCAAAGCACATGGAAAGACAACTGATACATTCATACTATAAGACATTATGATGTGCCATGGTAGCCTAGTGAACTGCAGTTCACTGTGGCATAGTCCGCATACATGCCAGGTCCCCGGTTCAAAATCAGGGCCGGGGGAAACAACCAAGATAAACAGCTTAAATAAAATAAAATTCATCGAATGTTTCTTTCTCCTCTCTTTTCCTGCCTTCCTGCATATTTGCCTTCATTCTTGCCTGCACCTTTCCTTAAAACAATACCAACACCAGCAATACCACTTTAAGGGATAGATGTTCATTTGTAGCTTTTCCTGATTAAGTAGATGAATCTCTGCCTGTCTACAGTTGGAAGTCCACTTAGTGTTAATCACACTCACTACAAAATATCACTCTAAAGCTGACACCAAACAAACAAATTGCATTGAAGTTTGTTAAAATTGCCAGTTAAGCAAGACATATCTTTCCAAATATCTAATTAGATGACATCTTGTTTTAAGCTGGCCAACTGAAGCACAAAATGAATAATGATAATTTTTGAGGTCTTTTCACACACACTCCCCTGTGCTAGATGATATGAGAGCTTAGTTCACAAAACAGGTAAGTATTCTTCAAATTATTTTGAGAGAGAAAAACACAAAGCCATGAGCAACATATGATAAAATAGTTAAATAAAGCTCATTTTGCTCAGTCAAAAAGCACTCTCCCCACCCTGCCTTTGCAGCAAGAACTGACTAATGATGAATCAATTTTTGGCAAAAATTTGGCACTGCCCATCTGTTTTAGGCATTATCAGATTCTGAGTCATTGTACTTTTGCAATTAGTTCTGCAAATTTTCCCTCATTTTGTTTCAAGATAAGACACTGAGAATTCCTAGAGTTAGGAAGGTCTAAGAGGTTGTCTGAGGGGGTCTGCACCATCGTGTGTGTGTAAGGGTGGGATGGTGCCATGGGCTCATTTGGCAAGTTGGTGAAGACTTTGGACACCTCAGATTATTCTTTCTAAATGCATAAACTAAAACACCTAATAGTGATTCTTATTGTATTAAGTTCGAAACTAGGCAAAACTAACCAATGGTATCGGGAGTCTGGATAAGTGCTACCGTAGGGAGTTCTGTTTGGAAGGGGGTTTATGGAGTCCTGAAGTGCAGGCAATACTCGTTTCTTGTTCTGGGTGCTGATTATACAGTTATATTCGCCTTGCAAAAATCTGTTGAGCTATACATTTATTATCAGTATTTTTTTAATGGATATATGTTCTATTTCGTTGAAAAGGTTAAAAAATAAAGAAGACGGCATTACAAGGAAGTCTATTACATCAAAATACTGGTCTATCCACAGACACTTAAGGGATTCCTTCTCTAGGTAAAGAATTCAGAAATAAGAGGTAGGCTATATGAAGAAAGATGACACAAGAGGCCCTCATTCCAAGAGTTAACAATTTAGTTGAGAAAAAAAGACACCCAAACTGAAATTTGAAGAAACCAATGAATATGCTGGATAAGAGCCAAGCAAGAGGGAAAACCAAAAGAAAAAAAGTTCTGTGGAGCTACATTGTCAGGGCAGAATAGAGGATGTGGAATCCATGCTGTCAATCAAAGGATGTGAAGTATTTGGAAACGTTTGATGGCTTTACATAGCTTGTAAGATTTCCTGTTTTAGTGCCTTTTATAAATACTAGACCTGCCTAATTTATAAATTACCAAATTACATTTACCTTCTAGGTTGGTGTAAATAAAAATGCAACTTATTTAAAAAGACAGCATATTAGATATTATAAATATATTATAATATTATATATTATATACATTATAAAATAGTAAAATTAGGGCAAAAAGACAATAGGCTCTGTTCATATTAGGGTCAGGAACATGTCTCAAAGTTTTTAGCGAACTGTTTCCAAATGTACTATTTGTCCAAGTATTTCCCCTTCAGGCAGTGTTCTTTTCAACGCACACAGTTCTAGGCTGGATAGAAGATGAGACAATTGAGAAAGGCAGCAGATTTTAATAACCATTGAATAGCTCAATGATTCACCCTACTATCTTTCCTTATTAACCATTTTGAAACTTTGGTAATGAAAATAGATCGTGGAAAAGCCTTTTCAAGGTTACAAATGCAGATAATAAAGAAGCTCCCAAACTTCCCAGCCCACTGTTTTCTTTCTTGTTTAACATGAAGGTCACATTGAGTTGACAGTTAGATAAAGTTTCACATTGAGGAAGAGAGAGAACATGGCTAATTTCAGGGAGTTTGCAGTATTCCTTTTAATGCCTAAAAGCTGTTCTATCTTTGTCATCATGCCTACCAGTCAAGGCATGCTTTATGATTTCTATAAGACATGCTATCCACACTACCTGCCTGCCAATAAAACAATACTTTTCTGGAGACAAACACTAAAACTCCTTTATTATGAGGTGAAGGTTAGTAAAAATAATTAGTATTTGCTAGGAAAATGTGTCTAAGTCAATTCTATAAGAAAAGTTTTCTCTGTTGCATTTACTGCTAGGCTAATATTTTGCTGTTACTATCCTTAGGAAACAAAAGTCTTTAGGATTGTTTAATTTCTCTCCTCCTCTCTTTTCTTTCCTCCTCTTCCTTTCCCCTCTCCTCGCCTTTCCTTTCTCCTTTAGAGTGTTTTAGAAAAATAAGATAATGTGTTGGTGATACTGTTTTAGTAATCATTTTGGTTTTGAATCAACTAGTTTAATTATCATTTCAATCTTCAACTCTCAGATTTTCATAGTTCATTTATTTTTGCCCTTAGCTAAAGAGCTGCATCTCAGAACAAGGATGAAAGAAATATGCCTTCTATCTACCTAGTCTCCAAGTATAAGGGTGAAACAGCTATGCCTCATCTCACTTGAATTTCATAGTTAAAAACCTTTTGCTCTTTTTTCCAATTTCTAGTCTGAAAAGTTCAAAAGAGAAAGCATTGACTTACCTTGCTTGAAAAAGACCCTAGAAAGTATCAACGTGTGTGTGTGTGTGTGTGTGTAACACACAAATAATTGACAGCCTTTATCTTCCAATAGAATAATGAATTAAGCTTTTCTTTGGCACATGTTGTAAATGTTTTTCCAAACAGACATTTGTCTGTTAATTTTTAATGATATTATTTGACACAAAAAGTTTAGAGAGTGCTCCAGTGTATCAATATTTTTATTTATGATTTAAGATTTTTATAAGTGATTATAACTTACTTCACACTTAAAGAATATTTCTCTACATTCTCTTCTAGTGTTCTTGCAATTTTTATCTCTTACATTTAAAACTTCACGATATCTGGTAGAATTTCTTATATATTGCATGACTATAGATATTGAATTTTTCAAAATTAGCTAATTATCTCCAAAAACTGCTTAAGATGTTACCTTTACTACATTTAGAGTTAATACATATATTTGAATATATGTCTAAGATTGTTACTTTCTTGAGTCTTTAGATATATATCCACCTTTTGACTTAGCAATTATACAGGTGTAATTATGTGTCCTAAGGAAAGTCATAGATAAATATAAAGCCTCTTTTGTAAGAATGTTAATCGCAGCATTATTTATAAAAATTTATATTGGTAACAACACAATAGATCTAATAATAGAGGAATAACTGAATAAATTATGATATAGACATTTGGTATTATTTCATATAGCCACTACAAGATGATATGTAAAACTGTTAGGGAAGAGGTCTGAAAAAATATTTGTTATACTAATAAATGAAAAAGGAGATTTAGAGAGGGCAGTACATCATGAGTACATTCATTTAAATAATATATATATACATATCTATAAAAATTTTTGGAAGGATATATACCAAAACGTGAAAGATTATTGGAATTATGGGTAGTATCATTTTTCTAAGTGTTTTTTTTTTCTACTTTCTATAAATAAAGATATGTTATAATCTAAAAGATTTTATTTTAAGTAAAATTTGCAGTATTTGTATGTTCTAGGGAGTAACCAACTGAAATCTGAGACATGAAAGTTATAATTTACTGCTCAAAAAATGTTTCAGCTTTTCTGGAGGTCAACTAAATTGTCATGCACTATTGTGTCACATCCGGTCTATTGAGAGAAGCATTTTTTGTCTTTAATCTCTTATTAATGTGGTAAATAATATTTGTAAATGTCTTAATGTTAAAACAACTACTATATTATTGGGATTAAACCAACACGTAATGATAGATCTGTCTTTTTTATATACTGATAGATTTAATTCTCTAATATTTTATTTAGGGGTTTTATATCTATGTTCATGAATGAAACTAGACAATAATTTTCTTTTATGTTGTTGTCATTTTCACTTTTTTAAAAAGATTATCATGTTAACATAGAATTTTTGAGTCTGAGTGGATACTCCCACATTTTCTACTCTCTGGAAGAATTTGTATAAAGACTGGATAATCTGTTTACACAAGTTTGGAAGAATTTTTAACTACAGAATTTCTTTCTTCTTTTTTTTCTAGAAGCACTTAATTTTTATTTTGTTGTTCACACTGTTTCCTGCCAGACCCAGGACTCAAAACCAGGGGTATGTGACCTGTCTCTTTTGTAGGCAATTGACAACTGCTACTCCACCAGGGCACTCCTTTTTTATTGTTGTTAAAAGGAAAGATATAGGGAGGAATGAGAGTAAGTAGGTAGGTAAATTGGAAGAGAGAGGAGGAAGAAGCATTTTATTTACTTGTTCATTTTGGTTGTTCTTGCTGGTCCCAGGATGTGAACCTGGGACCTTGGGATGTGTCTACACCTAACCCTTACTCCACCAAGGCACCCCTAGAACTTATTTCTTTAATAATTATTCTTCCAGGAATTTGTCCACTTTATTTCAATCAAAATTTATTGTCATAAATTTATTCCTAATATCCTTTTATTATATTTTTAGTATTTGGTACATCTGCATTTATATCCATTTTAATTACTCATGTTGATTATTTGTGACCATTCTTGTCAGAGGTTTTCAGTTTTATTTTTATTTTTTTAAAAACACACTTTTGATTTTTTTTAATTTATTTTTTGTTGGTGCATCCTGGTGGGATAGCAGTTAGTTCTGCAACCTCCGGTCAAGCACAGTTCACATACATCCCAAAGACCTAGGTTCGTGTCCCAGGACTGAGTAGAACAGCCAAAATATAGAACTAAAATAAAAGTAAATGAGGCATGCAGTCTGGGGGAGGCCTGGGTCACAAGCCTCCTCTGGCTGCTTGAGGCCGTGCATGGCCAGAAGCAACAGGGAGACAGTCAGAAGATGGCAACCTAGTAAGGGTAACATTCAGATCCTCCCTACTGAGCAACTAGGAAGTCACCTATTCTCCAGAAACAAATACTGAGGGAGAGCAGGAGCAGTAGCTGCAGAGATGAAGCAGCTTTCACGATGAAAAAGGATAGGTGAAAACCGCAGATTCAGGAGCTAAACTGCAGACTCAGGACTCATGATTTGGGCTGTAGCGGAGGTGGTAGACATGCCAGAAGACATGAACTGTCAGGAGCCCACACAGAAGTAGCAAAGAGTTGGACCAGTGGGGCCCACACGCAGAGGGTGAGGGAAGACCATCTTGGCACAGGGCAAAAGGAGAACCAGAGCCCCAGGGACTGAGCTGGAGCCTGTATGGTGAGATTACACTGGGTGCTGCCATAACCGGAAGGCAGCTAGAGAAGTTCCCACCCCCCATCTCCTCCGTCTCCAACCACCATTTTGCTTGGGAGTCTCAGGATTCATTCACTGGATATCCTACACCCAGGATTACAGGAAGAAGGTAGTCTCCCTGACAGGACCAAACCTCAGTGCTACCCACTACCGCCACCCTGTGGGTAGAAGCAGAACTGCAGCCTGGCTGCCAATTGTGGGCCAGCAACAAGGTGTTCACCATACACAACGCCATCACTGCAGGGAAACCAAATTCACAGAAATATAAAGAGAAAGCCAAATAGAGCAAAGGTACAGAGAATCATACATGAGATGATGGATGCAATCAAAATACCCAAGGGAAAATCCGAATATAGCAGATGTAAGCAAACTACCTGAGGATGAATTTAGGGTAACAGGGATTAACATACTAATGGAAATCCAGAAAACAATAGAGGAAATAAAAAAGAGCATCAAAAAAGAAAGAAAAAATGAAGCAAGATAACAAATAAATGATAGAAGGACTCAATAATGGGATGGATGAAGCTTCCAATTGAATCAGTGATCTAGAAGATAGGGTAGAGGAATGTACTCAAGCAAACCCACAAAGAGAGGAAAAAAATGCAAAGAAACAAAGACAACATTTGAGACTTTTGTGATAATGTCAAAAGGAACAACATTTGCATCATGGGAATCCCAGAAGGAGAAGAGAGAGAAGGGGAAGAGAGAAACTGTATTTGAAGAAAAAATAGCTGAAAACTTCCCAAACCTGAAGAATGAAGCAAGCCTCCAGAACCAGGAAGCTCAAAGAGTTACTAATAAAAAGAAGCCCAAACAGAACTACACCTAGACACATTGCCATTAAAATGTCAAAAATAGAAGATAAAGAATCTTTAAAGTAGTCAGAGAAAAATGCGTCACATACAAAGGAGTCCCCATTAGATTGTCAGTGGATTTCTCAACCAAAAATCTACAGGTCAGAAGGTAATTGCATGATATATTAGAAGTGCTTAAAGAAAAGGATTTTCAACCTAGGATACAATACCCTGTGAGATTATCATTCAGAAGTGAAGGAATGATAAAAAGCTTTTCTGATAAGCAAGAGCTAAAGGAATGCATCACCACAAAATGAGCTTTGCAAATAATATTAAAGGATGCTCTAGTAAGTGTAAAGAAACACCACATAAAAACACTAAGACAGCAAATATAAAAAATGAGGAGGAAGAGAACAAAAATGTACAGTTAGAATGAATGGAAGACTAATATGCTTTCAAATAAAAATAGGGAATAAAAAGAATTGTTAATGCTAACTTCAGGATAAACTCAAAATACATCCCCACGGAAAAAGCGCAGAAGAAAACAAAAAGAGAAACCAATCAAAACATAATGACAGCTAACCCACCTAATAAGAGAAAGAGAAGAACAAAGGCATTATCTGGAGGAACATAATAGAAGACACATTACAAAGTATTGATAAGTAGCTAATTAGCAATAATTACCCTAAATGTTAATGAACTGAACTCATCAGTCAAACAGTACAGAGTAGCTAAATGAATTAAAAAGCACAGCCCAACTTTCTGCCACATTCAGGAAACCCACTGTCTTTCAAAAGATAAACAAAGACTCAAAGTCAATGGTTGAAAGACAACAGTGCAGTCGAATTGTAACCACAAAAGAGCAGGAGCAGCTATACTTATATTGGATAAAACAGAATTCCATCTAAAGAATTTAACAAAAGACAGAGATGGACACTATAATGATTAAAGGGTCAATCCCTTTAAGACATGACATTTATTAAAATATATATACCAAATGAAGGAGCATCAAAATATATTAAGCAATATTATTAGCTCTGACGAGAGACATCAACAGCAACACAATAATAGTGGGAAGACTTGAGAACCCCATGTACAATAATGGACAGAGCAACCAAGTAGAAAATTAAGAGGGAGATAGCTGCTTTAAATGACCATCTGGAACAGATAGGTCTATATACTGAACACTTCAGCCAAAACCTGAATATTTCATTTTCTTTTCAAGTTTGCATGAAACATTCTCAAGAATAGATTTTATGTTGGGACACAAGACATATCTCAACAAATTTATAAAGACTGAAATTATATCAAGCATTTTCTCTAACCACAATGGCTTAAATCTAGAAATCAACCACAAAAAGAAAGCTGGACAACCCCGATTAATTGTAAACTAAACAATATGCTTCTGAACAACTCTTGGGTAAAGAGGTAATCAAAGACAAACTTAAAAATACATAGAGATAAATGAGAATGAAGACATGAGCTACCAGAATCTATGGGATGAAGCAAAAGCAATATTAAAAGGAAAGTTCATTGCAATCCTGGCCCGCCTCAAGAAACAAAACAAAACAAAAAATGCACATAAATCATCTAACTTTACTTTTAAAATAACTAGAGGAAGAAAATTAAAGCCAAAAATCAGCAGAAGAAAGGAAAGAATAAAAATTTAAGCAGAAATAAATGAAATAGAAAACAAAAAGAGAATCCAGAAGATCAATGAAACTAAAAGTTGGTTCTTTGAATAAACAGAATTGATTAATAATTGGCTAGAATCACAAAGAGAAAAAGAGAGAGAACTCTCATAACTAGAATCAGAAATGAAAGGAGAAAAGTTATAGCAGATACCACAGAAACTGAAAACATCAAAAGGGACTACTGTGAACAGCTCTATACCAACAAAGGGAACAACCTTGAGAACATGGACAGATTTTTGAAAAATACAGTCTATGAAGACTGAACCTGGAAGAATTGGAAAACCTGATCATAACAATCACAGGCAAAGAAATTAAAGAAGTAATCAAAAGTCTCCCTAAAAATAAAAGCCCAGGACCGGATAGTTTTTCTAATGAGTTTTATCAAACTTTCAGAGAAGAATTAACACCTATTCTTCTCAAACCGTTGCAAAATACTGAACAGGGAACACTCCCAAATACTTTTTATGAGGCTAACATCACAGTAATACCAAAAACCAATAGAAAACATCACCAAGAAAGAAAATTTAAAAACTAATATGTCAAATAGAGGCAAAAATTTCCATCAAGACATTAGCAAACTAAAACCAAATGCATTAAAAGCAATCATCTGTCATGACCAAGTGGGATTTATACAAGGGATGCAAAGGATGGTTCAACATACATAAATATATTAATGTAATACACAGTATCAACAAGAGCAAAGAGAAAAACTACATGATCATATCAATAGAAGCAGACTAAGCTTTTGATAAGATCCAACACTCATTTATGATAAAGATACTGTATAAAATGGGAACAGAAGGTACATAACTCAACATAATAAAGGCCACATATGAAAAACCCACATGCAACATCATAGTGAATGGCAAAAAATTGAAAGCATTTCTTCTGAGTCAAGAAAAAGGCAAGGCTGTCCACTCTCGCCACTGCTATTTAACACTGCATTGGAGGTCTTATCCAGAGCAACATGGCAAGAAAAGAAATAAAAATAATCCAAATAGGAAAGGAGGAAGTAAAGTTATCATTATTTGCTGATGACATGATTAATATACTGAAAATCTGAAAAACCCTATCAAAAAATTCTGTAACTCATCAATGCATACAGTAAAATGGCAGGCTACAAAAATCAATGCAGAAAAGTTTGCTGCATTTTTATACATAAATGACATGCTGAAAGAAAATCAAATCATGAAAATCATACTGTTTAAAATAGAAGTTAAAAGAATGAAATAGTTGGGGATATACTTAACAAAGGAAGTAAAAGATCTGTACAATGAAAACTACAAGTCCCTGAAAGAAATAGAGGAGGACACAAAGAGATGGAAAGACATTCGCTACTCATGGTTGGGAAGAAACATCATTAAAATGGCCATCTTATCCAAAGCAATATTCAGATCTAATGAAATCCCCATTAGAATTCAATGGCCTCATTTCCAGGAAAGAGAACAAAAAATCTTAAAATTTGTTTGGAGCAACAAACGACCCTGAATAGCCAAAGCAATGATTAGACAAAAGAATGAATCTGGAGGGATGACACTCCCAGATATTGAGGTATATTACAAAAGCTATAGTCATCAAAAACGCATGGTACTGGAATAATAAAGAGAGGCACAGATCAATGGAATACAACTGAATCAACAGAAACTTACCCACTCACATACGTTGTTAACTTATAACAAAGGAGCTGAAAGCATATAATGGAGAAAGGAATGTCTTTTCAATAAATGATGTTGGTAAAACTGGACAGCCACATGCAAAAGAATGAAGTTAGACCTCTCTCTAACACAATTCACAAAGATAAACTCAAAGTAGACTGGAGACTTGGACATAAGTCCATAAATCATAAAATTCTTGGAAGACAGCATAGGAAAGACTTTCCATGACATCACTCTTAGAGAGGTCTTTGGGGATTCAACTCCAGCATCAAGGGAAACAAAAAGAAAAATAAACAACTGGGACTATATCAAACTAAAAAGCTTCTTCACAGTGAAAGAAAACATCACCAAAATCAAAAGACAACCTATTTACTAGAATATATTTGCATTACATATTTCTGACAAGGGTTTAATATCTAAAATAATTCATAAAACTCAGTAACAGAAAAGCAGGTAATCCAATCAAAAATAGGAAGAGGAACTGGAGAGACGTTTTTCTGAAGAGGATACACAGATGGCCAAAAAGCACAAGAAAGGATGTTCCTACTTGCTGGCTATCAGGGAAATGCAAATGAAATCAATGAGGCATCACCTTACACCCGAGAAACTGGTTATTATTCAAAAGTCTGGAAACAACAAATGTTGGCAAGGATGTGGAGAAAAGGGAGTACTTTTACATTGTTTATGGGATTTCAAATTGATGCAACCCCCTTGGAAAACAGTTTGGAGATTCCTCAAAAAGTTGAAGATGCAAATCTCATATGATCCCACCATTCTACTTCTGGGTGTTTACTCAAAAAATACAAAAACTCTCATCCACAGAGATTTATGCACCCCCATGTTTATGGCAGCCCTATTCACAATAGCTAAGAATTGGAAATTACCTAAGTGCCCAACATCAGATGAATGGTACTTATATAGAATGGAACACTACACAGCCCTTAGAAGAGATGAAACCCTGTCATTTGAATCAAAATGGATGGAGCTAGAGGGGATTATGCTAAGTGAAACAAGTCAAAAGAAGAAAGATACCAGATGACCTCACTTATAGGTGGAATGTGAATAGACAAAACAAAGGAACAGATGAAACATAACCAACCCTGAAACATTTGCAGCAGAACTGAGGTTACCAATAGGGAATGGAGTGGGTGGGGATAAATGGTGGTGGAGCCCACTGGACAATGGGAAAGAACTCCTGGTGGTTTGGTGGAAGACAGAGGGTGCTGACGTATCTGAGGAATGGGAGCCTATACATATGAGCTTATTTTAATGTGTAGAATAAGTTACTATAATAAAAAAAACATAAAAAATTAAATAAATGAAAATGCTTCTTTCTCCTTTACCTTCCTCTCTGCTTGCCTACTCACCTTCATTTCTGTATGCACCTTTCCTTCAATTTTTTTATTTTTTATTATTGCTGTATTTGTTTACAATACTAAATGATTTTCAGGAGAATAGATTCACAACTTAGTGTGTATATCTCACCACAGCTACCACCAGCATTCTAGTGCCATTCACTTCATTTTCACTCTGTCAACCCCAAATTCCTTCCCCCCTCCCCATTCCTATCCTCTGTACCCACATTCTTGCATCAGAGTCCTGAGAGTTTTGTTGGGTTTTGTTAATTCCTTTGTTTTCCTTAAATTCCACATATGAGTGAAGCTATTCTGTATTTTCATTTTCTTTCTGACTTATTTTACTAGAATAATCACCTTAAACTCCATACAGGTTGTTGCACAAGGTAAATTTTATTTTTTAATAGTTAAGTAGAATTTCATTGAGTATAAATATGACATTTTCTTTATCCAGTCATTATCAATGGGTATTCAGGTCGTTTCTAGGACTTGGCTATTGTTTTGTGCTCCTATGAACAAAGGGTAGCAGGTATCTTTTCTAATTAGTGTTTTTATATTCTTCAGATATATACTTAGAAGTGGGATTTCTGGATTAAATGGTAATTCCATTTTTTTGGAGTAATCTCCATACCGTTTTGCACAGTTTGTACTAATTTACATTTCCACCAACAATGTAAGAGAATTCTTTTTGTCTCCATACCTTTGCTAACATGTCTTGTTTCTAGTTTTCAGGGTATGTCATTCTCATAGGTGTGTTGAGATATCTCATTGTAGTTCTGATGTAAGTTTCCATGATGATAACTGATGTAGACCATTTTCTCATGTGTTTATATGCCATCAGTGTGTTTCTTCTGGAGAAGTGTCTATTCAGATCTGTCCATTTTTTATTTGATTTGCTTTTTTGTTGTTAGATACATGAGCTCTTTATATATTTTGGAGATCAACTGACGAAAGGCATGAATACCCAAATTCAGGAAGCACAACATATGCGAAACAGAATTAGAGAGATAGCGAGAGATAGATAGAGATGGATAAGGATTGCAACTCAGAGTGAGAGAATCCTAACCTAGAAACACGTACTAAACTTTAGGACACAATCAATAAAAACAGTTTAAAAGCAAAAAAATTACTTAAGAAAGAACTACAATTAGACTGATAGCGGATCATATACCAATCAAAATGGAATGCAAAATTTAATAGTAAAATTTAATAGAAAATTAATAAATCTACAATATTAGAGGAAGATTTCAAAATACTCCCTCAATTATTATACTTAAAGCAGATAATTAGAAAAGTTGCCAATTTTTTGAACAATTTCACTGACAAATTTACAAAACAAATGAATGATCTAAATAAAATAAAGTAAACTTTTAGACTATAAGACTAAATGAGTGCTTACCAGAAGGGGAAGGATATAACAGGACCTTTAATGATGAACTTAATGTATTATATACGTGTTGATTTATAATTATGGATACCTGAAACTTATATAATGTTATAATACAATGCCACCTCAATTAGAAAATTAAAATAAGCTCAATATAATGAATGTTCTGGAAAATTCTCAAGAATTATGCTTATGAATAGTGCCTCTCCTTAGTTCCTACTATTCTCTCCTTTGGAAGCACTAATTGGAGGTGACTTAAGTGTTCCTATTCTGTACTCCGTATCTATTGTTGTTTTATATTCTATTTCTCCATTGTAGATAATTCTTCAAGATTTTCTTTTAGTTCACCAATTCTCTTTTCGCTTGTGGTTGGAGCTGCTGTTTTAACTATTTATTGTGTTTTTTATTTTA
>RJWH01008851.1:0-27041 GCA_004363575.1 Solenodon paradoxus | reverse complement strand
AGAGAGAGAGAGAGAGAGAGAGAGAGAGAGGAGAGAGAGACTGAGTAACAAAACTTCAAGAGCAGGATATTAATTTAATCTAGCAAAAGAAGAAAATGGGAGGGGAGAGGTCAAAATATGACAGGAGCAGGAAACAGGAACAAGAGCAGACAGCCTGCACCCCTGTTGAAAAGTACATTTTATTCTGAGGACATGGGAGCCTGGAGGTTTATGCCAGTGAGTCAAGGGAAAATTTGCATTTCAGCAAGATGGTGCTGTGGAGTGAGAGCGTGGGTTTTGTTTCTGTGTGTTCATGACCCACTGGAAGTAAAGCTTTCTATCTCACAGCCTGAAACAGGCCCAGGATTTGAGGGGAATGAAGTTCGAACCTAAAAATTCAAAGGCCATTAAAAAAGGCAAAGTGTGTCTATTTAGCATCAAAAAATTGTCACTGAGGGCATACAGATCCAAGCAGAAAACCTAAAATATGCCCAAAGGAGGGATAAAGTTGAATTTTAATGGGAAGAAAAGAGGAACTGAGGTAAGTGGTTTTAAAAAAGTGTTGTTAGTGTTAACAAACTTAAACTACTCTTGGATAGACATAGTTGGCTACTGATTGTCTAGAAGAGATGGAAAGGAACCTGATTCTAACCTCCTGCTAAAAATACATAATGACCAGTTTCCATGACTTCCCAAGAAATTGCTTGCTGATGTTTTTTTAAAACAATTGTTTTGGGGTCCAGTCCGGAGAAGACAGGAGAGACAATTTCTTTGTAATTGCTCCCTGGCTTGGTAATGTAGCTTCACAGAAGTCAACTTTTCACATAAGTTTATCCATCTTTAAGTAAAATACTGTAACAAGCAAAGTAGGTTCAAAGCTTGGCAAGTGGCTGGGGATCCTGAAGTTCAAGGTGCGTTAGCCTCAGGATAAAACCACTTCTGATTACAGTTCAATACACCCTCCTCACATTGCCCACATACATGCATACGTACACATATACACACATGCACCACACACACCGTTCACCATGCACACTCACACATATACATGCACCATTCATCACACATATCACGCACCACCTCACACACACACCACTCACCATATGTACATCATATACAGCACACACACTAATCCTTACTATATAGTGTGTGCTCTTCTATTTTCTAGTCTACTTTTTAAGTTCTATTCCACTCCACTTTTTTTTTCCCTAATGATGTCTAAGGCTCATTCAAGGTTTTTCTTGACCCCCTGTAGTCTCAGAACTGTAGTTTGAAAAACACTGACTGGGGGAAGACCACAGGCTCTGTGAAATGCTGCTTTGTCTGTGGTCTGCCACTGAGCTCTAAGCAGCTGGAGCAGGCTGCGTGGGAGCACAGTTATGGCTCCCTTACCACCTAAGCCCTCTCACCACCCCAGCCTTCTCACTACCCACAGCCCCCTCATCGCCCCCTCGCACCACCCACCCAGGGAGAAGCAGAGCCCACAGCTGCAGGTTGCTAGGACAGCCAGAGGAGAGGGCCTTCCACTGTATTTGCCAATATGAGCCCAAAAAGTAACCTCCCAGCATTACTTTTTAATCACTCTTCGCTTAAAATGGGACATGGGTTTCCTTTGCCTACCTCCAGATCCATGTTTCCCAAACCTCTGTTTGGGACCTATTAGGGGGTCAAAATTGCTTTAGTGAGTTTCATACAGCATTAAAAAAAAAAAGAAGAAATGGAATGCAATGGGATGGGATGGAATGGAAGAGAGCATATGACACATAATAAGACTAAATTCTAACTTGCTTGGTGTGTGTCTGGGTGTGTGTGTGTGTGTGTGTGTGTGTGTGTGTGTGTGTGCATGTGTGTTGGTTACTGGGTTGTAACTGTTCTTCAGTTTTCAAAGTATTATCACATAGATGAAATTGTAAATACAGGACAGAGAGAATAAAGCAAGTCCAGTGACTAAGATACCAGAGTACAGTATGGAGCAATTCAGGAAACTACCAATTGAAAAACATCAGCACTCAAAAGCCATGACTGAGTTTGGCAGATGTTGACTCAGGGAAAGATAAATATTTGTAAAGCTAAGTAGTCTGAACCACTTTTTTTCTCACTTTTTTTCCCTCTGACCCACTTTCAGCCAGCCCTGAGTAATGGATTGACTCATCCTCATCACTTCAGAAGCCCTGGGGAAAAGATCTTTACTTTTCTTTGGAATTGCCTAGGTCAGCAGTGAGCCATCTCTCCAGACACGGAATTCCCCCTGGACTGAAATTCCCCTAGAAGCTGCAGGTCCGGTCTTAACACATCAGGAATTTAATGATAAATAGCAACATCACCGGACTATTTAGCATTAGTTTTCTTTGTTTCTAAAAATAGAGGGAAAAATGCATTTTCCTCACCTAAAAATTATGACAAGGATATTAATTTGATCACTTTTCTAACTTGTATGACTTATATGAAATTATAACAAAAGGATATGGCTAAATTCTACTTATGTGAGTTTTTGATTGCCTTTGTGAGAAAGATTTAAGTGTTTTTATAAGGGAAAAAAGCCTACCAGCCACTTTCAGCAGCCATGAAGACAGCCATAAAGACCACCCAAACTAGCAGATCCATAAAACATCCTGTGATCCGAGCTGCAGGCAACTAATAAGTCACCAACAGATAAAGAACTTCCCTAATTAGTTGCACATAGAATCTTGTGTGTGTATATAGCCCATGTGAAGAATTTACAATTAAATTACTTATGTTTGTGCTTGTAACCCCCTGCTCTAATTTACACCTCTCTAACCTATGTAAGTGTACCCTCACCTGAAATCCAGGCTCAGACTTTGGAGAATACTCCCTGAGCCAGTCGACATAATAAACTTGCCAAAACTTCAAAAGAGTGCTCGCTTGGCTTGGAATGTTCTAGAAAGCCCAGGATGTGCAACCAGCATCTAAGGATATGTGTATACATACACCATAGGTGCACACACAGACCCCAGCTCACACCCCTCCCCACACCCCTCTGACCCCTGGCTAAGCTCCTCTTCCAGCCTCCAGCAAGCAGATTGGGCTCCTGCCTGCCTTCCCAGCAGCACTCACCCAAACTGCCCTCCCTCTTTCTCTAAAAACCCTGTCTTCTCAGCTCCCACATCGCTGGGCTCCTGCTGCCAGTCTGGCCACTTCTCAGACACACTGACAAGATGTTGGGTTCATCCAGAAAGAATTTGTGGAGAGAGTCATTTGGTCAGGAGCACACAGTGAGTTTATTAAAAGTAGAAAAGGTGAGTTTAAGTGTCCTGCAGGCCAGGAAAGTTACATCAGGGGAATGTGCACGTGTGTAGGACCTGTGCTGCCTGCCTCTCACCCAGGCAAGGTGGATTAATGCGTATTAGGGGTGGGGGTGTTTTCCTGGAGTAAAAACACCGGGAGTATCTAGGAGTGTGTCCTAGACTCAAGTTGCTAAGGTGAGGTCCTTGTTTTTGGGGGTCTTTACTTTCAGAAGTCTAAGGTTTAGCTGTTACTTTTCTATTCATGTATCTGCATACTGCCCTATAGACTTTAAGCTATGCTATCCCCACATCACTGGGCATTCTCTATTCCCTGCTCTGGGCTGCAAACTCTCAAGAGGAGTCAGCATTTTGGAAGGGAGGGCAGTTTGGGCAGAGGCTGCATGACTAGCATTCAGTGGGTGGGGATCAGGGAGGCCGACAGAGGGCAATATCACTAAAGAAGGGTCCATCCCCAAGCCAAAACTTGCCCCCACTTGAGAAACACTGCATCCCCATCTGCAGCCAAGGACTCCTCCACAGTCAGCCCTCTCCCCTGAGCGCTGCTATTTCACTCAGACTGAGACTGCCCCAAGATGCACCAAAGAGCATACTGATTATTTTTAATTAAAGAAACAGTGAGTAAATAATATCCTAAAACCCCCTTTCCCTAATAGCAGGAGTTTTCTCTGACCCGCCTCCCACCCCCACAAAAGCAGGAAATAAATCTGTGAAAGGTTCTCTGCCTGCACAGAGATGGAGAGACACCCTGATGGTCAGAGACAGGACAGGAATTGTGTAAACAGCCCTGCTAGGTGACTAAATAAAATATGCAAACCAAAACTTTCAAGAAGTTCTTTGTTCTATCTGTCCTTTAGAGAGCTACCTTTTTTTTTTTTTTTTTTTAATCTAAAAGTTATATAAACCAGCTCTTTTGTTGTATATCTTATGTACCTTTAGGTACACATATTTAAATTTATCTTTTCTCTCATTAATATCTCTCATGTCAACTTATTAAGTCAATCAAAGACACTGAAGGAGATAGGGGAGTGCCCCTAAAAAATTGCAACAGACATATCAACATCAACATAACCATAGTCAAATCCATCTTCCCTACAGATCTGCTTCTTCTCCAGGGTACCCTTCCTCAGAGCTCAGCATCACCAATCAGCCTTCCACATCCAACTCAATCACCAAATCCTACAAAGTTCAGCTCCTAAATAGCTGCAAAACCCATCCACTTTTACCCACCTCCACCAGCCAGTCCCTAGTCTCAGGCAGTATCATCTTTACCTGGACTTAGTTACTGCCTCATAGATGGTTCTGCTTCCATGCCCCTGTCCTTGTTGCAAATAGAGTCATATGGAAATCCTGATCCTACCACTTTCCTGATACTTCAGAATCTGCCCCTCAACCCCCTTATTTCTGCCTACCTCTCCAATATGACCCAGCACTGCTCAGGTGCTTGAGTCATCATGGCCCCCAGTCAGTCAGTCAATGGCATTCTCCATGCTAGTTCATAATATACATTTTTTATTACCCCAAATAATAATTTTGGTTACATGATTTTTTTGAGACAGCTAAATAACAAAAATCCAAACCAAGTTCATTTCAAGGGTCTAATTGGCTTTATTACGCAATTCATATATTCGACAGCATCCCATCTAGCAAGTAGGTCTGAAAAGATGTACAAAATGCAAGGGTTTTACAGGCAGAAACCTGGCAAGATGAGGGAAGAGAGGGTTATTTCAGGCTTAGGTAACCTACCTATGGAGAATGGAAAGGTCCTTGTGACAGATTATTTCATCTTCCTTTAGGGGATGAAGAAAGTTGCCTCACTCATATTGACCAGAAAATTCTATACTGACCAGTTAAGACCACATTCCTGGGAGAGAGAGGGTTGAAAGTGCAGTTAGGATAGGCATTAAGTCTTGGTAGGCTTAGCACAAGTGATTCCATTTTGGAGCTATTTTTGCTTTTTTTACAAAACTTACAACTAAAAATATATACTTGGATGTGCCCTGATGGCTGAAGCTGAGGCCATGTAAAGCCCAAGGACCCAGGAAGGAAAGAGGGGGAAAGGTGGTAGTAATGTTGTAGCTCTCTTGTGACAAACCAAGCAGGCGCTCTAGGAGCTTTAGCAAGTTTATTACACCAGCGGGCTCAGTGGAATGTTTTCCCAAAGTCTAAACCCTGGCTTCCGGTCATGCAGCACTTATATAGGGTTGTGGGGGATTCTAAGTGGGCAAATACAAAGGACGAATTGAAAAGCAGAACTGAAACCCCTGAAGCTTTTTCTCTCTGCCTGTCAACCACTAGCAGCTGTCATGTGGTATTTCTTGGTACGCACATGTCTGGTTCCAGGAAGTGGGGCACAGAGAAGCAGGACATACAGGGGGAGGGTTACAAGACAAGCCCCTGTTCCCTCACATTCCCCCCACTTGTTCTTCAAACTGATTGTCTCATCCGCTTTGAAGGACCCACATAATCAGGGAACTGTGATGATGAGGATAATAAGCAGGGGTAGACATGGCATAGATTGGTGAGTCTTCAATTTCTTTAAGTCACCTGCGGGTTACCCATTAGCCTGAGACAGATGGGAGACGGCTGCCAGGCAGTCCAAGTGGAGTCCTGGCCAGAGGCTGAGTGGTTCATTGCTCCTGTGGGTTTTCTTCACTCAGGAGTGGTGCACCCATGGAGCGATTCCTGAAACTTCAAGAATAGTAGGAATAGCAAGTACAACAGCATGTGGGCCTGTCCAATGGGGCTTCAGAGGTTCTTCCTTCCAGCCCTTGACCCAAACTTGATCCCCAGGCTCATATGGGTGATCCAGGACTTCTAATGAGACTGGGGGTCTCTCTAGGACATATCTGTTCATAGCCTGGAGGGTGCCCCCAAGGACTGGACTTGTTCCCATAGGTGTTTGTCTCCCAGTTGGAGAAGGCTTCTGGGGATACTGCCCAGGAATGGTGGAGGCCTACCATATAGGATTTCAAATGGAGAGAACCCATGTTTTCCTGGGGTGCATCTTGGTCAAAGAAGAGCTAGGGGCAAGAGATTCATCCAGATATGACCTATTTTCTGGACCAGCTTTCCTAGAGTGCTTTTGAGGGTGTGGTTCACTTCGCTCAACTTTTCCTGAATTCTGCGGCCAGTAGATGGTGTGTAGTTTCCAAGTTACCCCTAGTTCCTTTGCAATAGTTTGAACTAGATCATCTAACAAATGCTGGTCCGTTGTCACTGGATGGTTAGGAGTAGGCCATACCTAGGGATTATTTCTCTGAGAAAGACCTTAGCAACCTCTCTATGTTTTTCGGTTCTGGTGAGGAGTGCCATCATCCATCCCGAGTAAGTGCAGACTAGGACTAGGAGGTATCAGTATCCCCGTGCTCGGGGCAGTTCAGTTAAGTCTACCTCAATATCCTCAAAGAAGGCATTCCTTTTAGGAATTTCATGTAACTTCAGAACATAGTATTAATTCCAGATAGCAGGTTAGAAAGACGGAGTTTAAATATGAGTAGGAATCCTAAAAAGGGCTGATTCAGGAAGTCTGAGTGGGGACTCCAAGGACATTGTCATGCCTTTTGGAGAAAATGCAGGATACAAAGGTTTTCCAGATTAGAAATGATTGGAACTGGTACAATTACAAGTTTCATTTCATTAAGGAGAAGACAACAGTGAAAATACTAAGTATAAGAAGAAAACACTTAAGTAAAACTTGGTAAACACATTAGTAAAACTTGGAGAGTGTTATAGTAATTGGTGAGGTCTGTTCTGAATAGAGGTAGAGATTTTCCTGATGTGGGTGAGCTTTCAGAGGCAGAGGACCCGGAAAACAGTAACGAATCATCTGTACCAACTACATTTACTTATCTGAAGGGACTCCTTTGAAGGGGAATTTCTGATTGACTCACAAGTACCTGGGTTTTGTTTTGTTTTGTTTTTTCACCTGCAGCACACAGACTTCCTTCTGGATACGTGTACAGTTCAAAGGATGAACTAGAGATGATTTTAAATTACCATTAAACTTAAGGCAATTCACAAAGCAGAGGATGACTTTTCGAGTAATTTCTCCTTGCATTACTTATGTTAAGAAAATACAGAGAATAGAAATAGATTACCAGAGTAAACTAGGTGGAGTACCTTTCATTTATGTTCAAAACCTGATGTGAAGAATAAATTGGGGATTAGAGTGCTAGGTGAGGACAAAATGCCTTTTACGTAAATGAGAAAATTAAAGTTTTACCTCCAATATCAGAGTTACCTGAGGCTCAACCTTTGGGTTGAAGATTTGGGAGTCAGGTTGCTCCTTTGGCCCCATCATTTGATCTTCGTCCCTCCATGCAAGGGCTAGACTATGAAAAGGAGGTCTCTTCTCACTCTGGAGACAAGAGCACTCTTCTCTTGTGTCCTTCCTTTACACTATGGCATGGCCCAGGTGGTTTCCAGGTTTGAGGGCACATTTTTGCTCAAGTGGCTGGCTTTGCCAAATGGTAGCTGGGGGCTTTTTGTTCAGGTTTGTTCCATAATGTCAGTTTTCTTTTTGATGCCTAGGTAAGCTGGCTGGAGATATTTGTTCCTGACCTAAGACCTCTATTCCTTCTGTTAAAGACTTTAAGAGGTATTAAAGATTTAAGTAGAAATTAGATTGATAAGAAAGCAAAGATATTCCTATAAGGAGAAACTATAGAGAAACCCAGGTTATTGTTACTCTTTACATTTAATAGGACAAGAGGATGAGACTACCAAGAGTATAGAGCAGTGGAATTTCTGAGAGCAGTGACTTTGGGAGGAGGGGTATGGCTCTGCTTCCCAGCTCATTAGTAGCCTTCACACAAAAGAGAAAACAGTACTTTCTTAATTTGGTGAAGCATGAAAACCTGTCTTTTGCTTGTAGGACTTAGCTGCTGTCTAACTTCAAGATGTAAAAGAAGCAAACAGATTAGCATCAGCCTGTGGGTTTTACAGTGGGTAGAACAGGTAGAGAGATACCAGGAGTTAGAGTCAGAGACAGAAAAAAACTCTTTATGGTAAAGAGTGAAATAAAGGGGTTGGGAAAGGGGTTGAGTTATATAGATTTTCAGTTGAAAGTGAGCAGATGAGGAGAAATCAGGGTTTTGAAGAAAAGAGAGGGAAGTGGATTTAGAGAAGCACTCTAGCCTTGATACCAGTGAGAAGACCTGGAGGTTGTTTTCAGGCTGTAGATCCTTGAGAGAGGAAGAGAGAGTAAAGACTTTCCAGCAACATAGGAGGGGTGGCTTTAGGGAATGAGGGAGTGCCCGTTCATCCCTACAGTAGAGACTGAGGAGTCTCCAACAGAGCCAGAATAAGTTAGAGTCAAACATGTGGATTTTGAATCAGTTAAAAGAAGATTGGCTTACCTGTCATCACCAAGCGCCTGGTCAAGGGGGTCACAGTGGCCATCTACTGAGCAGGGTCTGGTACCACCTTCAGCCTCCCATCAGCACTTCCTGCAGTTTGTGAGCCCCTGGGCCATCACTGGCAATGAGGGGCCAGGTGGGAATGCCCACTCACTTGGGCCCCACCCATACCCTCCACCCCCCATACCCCCATCCCCCCACCCCCCCACCCCCACCTCACCCTGGCAGTTTGCACCACGAAGGGCAGGGCCCCATGGGGACTTGAGGGTTGAGGCACTGAGGAGGCCCAATTTTTGTAATTTGCAGTAGTAGAGGATAATAAAGAGAATATAGGAAAGATTATAAACACAGGTCACATATTCAAATTTCCTGAAAGTAGCCAGGACTGAGAGGAAAGTGCCCAGAAGAATTCCATTCTGAGAGAAAGAGACCAGTCAAGAAAAGGGAACATGAAGACAGATAGTGAAGGGCTGATCAGAAGCAAAGGCTGAAGTCAGCGACTGAGGGTTATTGGGAGGGTAATGGGATGGAAAAAACTGGTTCTATGGGGTTAATAGGCTCTGAAGTCAGAGAATGCCAGAGAGATAGGAAAGAGGTCGTCTGAGAAAGTAGAGAGCTTTAAGCTTAAAGGGTGATAAAAAACAAGCTTGAAGAAGTTTTCTAACAAATGTCCGCAGCAGTTGTAAAAATTATCCAAATTGCACTGAATGGAGGGATTGGGGGTGACACTTGGGGGCCACAGCAACCCACAGAGCTTGCATACGTGTGTGTAGGGGGGGTAGTTTCTCCAGGTAGGGGTGAGACTTGTATGTTAGGGACAGGGTTGGTGAAGAGTTCCAGGAGCTCAAGGCAATCGTGAGGAGAGAGTGCAGTATCTGAGGGTGGTGGGGGCAGGAGGGTTGCGGGGTTGACAGGAGCAATGGAGGTTGGAGAGACATCTGCGGGTTGTGGAGAAGGTATCTGGAGGGAGAGGCGTTAGAAAAGGCTTGGTGAGAAGTGAGAGACTGGAGGGAGTGTGAGGAGATTTTGAATTTGAGCGTAAGGGATAAGGTGTAAGGCTTCCTGCCCTAAAAGTTCTGCAGTGGCTAAAATGCAGAGGCACAGATGCCACCCTCTAAAGGGGAGATCAAGATATTTGGACAGGTAGGCTATGGCACTGGAAGAGGGGCCCCCTTTTGGGGATGAGAGTCCAAGTGCAAAGCCATCCCAGGAGTCTATGTACAGTTGGAAAGGTCAGTCAGGGGACAGAAGGTCTAAGCCTGGTGCTTGGAGGAGAGCAGTTTTTTTTTCCTCTTGGAAGGAGTGTTGGATTAAGAGGGGACTGGAGAGGGGTGAGTAGCTTGGTATAGGGCCTTTGTTAGGAGGGCAAAGTTAGGAAGCTAGCACCAGAAGAAATTGGCTAACTGGGAAAGGAGAAAAATTCCTTTATCTTTTTTTTTTTTTTTTTTTTTGTGGTGGAGAGTGGATAAGACTGGAGAGAAGTTTTTTTCTCCAGGAGGGGATTGTCTTTTGCCCTTGAGATAGACTGAGCCCCAGATAAGAGACCTGGGGTAGACAGAGTTGGGCCTTTTGGAGAAAAGGATGTACAGGGTGGGATTATGTTGCCAGGGTTAGGAGGAAGGCCCGCCTTGGGGTTACAGGAAAGAGAAACACTCCTATCTTGAACAGAATGTCTCCCACCAGAAGAGGGGTGGGGCAGGCAGGAATTACGGGGAAAGAGTGAGTGAAAGCCTGGGGAGAAGTCTGTTTCTTCCGGAAGGCAGTTAAGAGGAAGGGTACAGAGTGGCTGGGACTGCTTTCCATCGATGCCAACAACAGAGAAGGGAGAGGTCCCCAATACTCAGGCGTTTAGTGCTCTAAGGAGGCGTTCAGAGGGCAATGCATTTTCCAGGGACCGGTTTGCCAGCAGAGTGGGCAAAGCTCTGGAGGGGGTGCTGGGGTTAGGGCATTGCTGAGCTCAGTGTTCAGTGGTGTTGGTGGTGGTGATTTATTGGCTGACTCCTTTGGGGTCAGAGCTAAAGGTAAAGGGCTCCAGAGAGGAGAAGCTAACATACATTCTGCCTATCCTGCCTGAGATTTATTCCTTTATGGCCTTGTGACCAGATCTTCACATGCCTGCAAAGAGACAGAGGAGATAGTGGGAGAGTTTGGGAAGACTGGGGAACCTGGCTGATAACTCCCTAGAGGGGGCAAAGATGGGATGGCAACAGACACTAAAGGGTTGTCTGCATGCAGCTGCAGTAAAAATGTGCTCCCTGTCTTCAGAGGTGATGGAAGAAAGGGTGAATGAGACTTGAACAACCTGTGATTTTGCAGAACAGGGTATAAACTGGTAGATGAGGCTGTGGAGGAAGGGAAGGGGGGTCAGCAGAGACAGAGGGAATAGGACGGGGAGGGAGACTGGAGCAGGTTTCATATATATGAATATACATATATGATTAGTGATATCTTATTCTTTAAACTTGCTTTATTATTATTTTTGTTTACATTGCAATATGCTTGTTACGATGTTGAATTTGCATCTCAGTCTGTGTGTTTTTCACACCACACCCACCATCCGAGTTCTAGCGCCCTTCACCGCAGCCTTTTAGCCCTTTCCTTCCTTTTTCCGCCAATTGCTACTTTAAGCCACACCCTTATATCCTGTGAATTTTGTTGAGATTTGTGATACAGGAGACAAAAGGACTGAAAGTTGTCACTTTCCAGCCAAGCAGGAGAAACGGAACGTTTTGCAGCCTGAAGATCAGAGGCTGTTTAACTCCCCTCCCGTTTACCAAACTCAAGGACCCCACCCCCACCCCTCCGCACTCCCCCAACATTCCAGTTCATCCACGCCCTACCCTTTAATCAACAGCTCAGCCCTGGCCTGCACTGAGGACAATAAAATCTCGCTGAAGAGCCCAAGGGCTCCCTTGTCTCCGCCTCTTACTGCTGAACCCGCTTACATAAATGGTGCCCAACGCGGGACACGAAGTAAGATCCTAATAGGGTCCTCTGGTCTCCCACAAACTTAACCTTGTCCAGGCATAGACAATGTGCAAAACTCCCCCCTAGGACTGCTCCTCCTCCCATGGTCCCCTATTGCATACACACATCCGCTAATTCTGGTGAGTCCTTGTTGGTTCTTCTCTCCTCCAGGCTCTGGCTCCCTACTGCTTTGCCATGACCCCTAGGAAACTTGGTGGCCACCCCAAAATTCTGCCTTCCACAACAGACTATTCCCACAATGAATATTACTATTGTAGTCAAATGGAATGTTGAATATTAGCAACTTAATAGTCTATGAAAAATATAAAACTCAAAAGACTAAATTTAAAAATTTAAATTACTTTTAGGGCAAACAGAGAGAAATAACAAAGCGATTTTAAAAACAAAGCAAGGAGGTGTGCCCTGGTGGAGCACCAGTTAGATCAACCACCACTGAAGGAGCAAGCCACAGTACCCCTGGGTTCATGTTCCGGGTCCTGGAGGAAAACAACCAGTGTAAACAACTAAATAAAAATAAATAAAGATGATTCTTCTTCCTCTCTCTTTCTGCCTGCCTGCCCGCCTGCCTGCCTACTCGCCGTCATTCCTGCCTGCACCTTTCCTTTAAAAAAGAAAAAAAGAAAGTGAGTAGATAGTGGACAGGAGGCTGAAGACCTAGGTTTAGGGGATGCAGGGGAATGGGATGCTGAAAGGTTTGAGCTGGTGTAGGTTAGTGCTAGGGGAAGAGGGGTAAATGGGTTCATATATTATTTATTTTAGATAACTAAACTTGAAGCAGGACAAATATGGACCAATAATGAAAGAATGTCAAGAGTTAATTATTAGGATTATTCCCATTCTGTGCACCTGAGGTTTACCTAAAAATAAAGATGAAAAGAAAAAAGTACTTATGAAATAAAAAAAAGTATATTTTGGAATTAAAAAGTGTGCTCCTTTAGGTCAGGAGAAGCAGCTGGGTTTCAGATAGCCCAACAAGGCAGACTTATTTCCTCCGGGCAAACTCATCACCCTGGCAAACCTCAAGATATAACTAGAAATGACCTTCTGTCTGACCTCAGATCCACTCCGACCTCAGGCTCTTCCTTGCCTGTTTTCTGTTCTGTCCCTGAAGTTCTCCATTTGGGAAAGAAAAAAGGCAAGAATGAAGCAGATCTCTCTCTCCCTCACGCTCCCTCCCCAACTTCATTATCTCTTCCCACATTTCCCAGCAAAAATTGTTAACAAAAAGTCCTCTATATACTGCCTCTTAGTCCTCAGCCCATGGCCACCAGACGTCACCCTCCCCGCTGCACAAAACCTGCCTTCACTGGTGACACTCAGTGTTAATTCTGCTGATGTCTTCACACCTGTTGACTTTGTGGATCTTTTCCCCTTGAACCCTTTTTCCTTGGCAGTAGTGACAGCACTCCAGCACTTCTAATGATTCTCTGGATGCACCTTTCCTGTCTCATCTGCAGGTTCATCTTACCCCATCTTCCTTTAGTGTTGAGGTAGTGTCTAACTTTGCTCTCTGATCCCTGGCTCCTGCTCTCTGATTTCTCTAGAGAAGTTGTCTGCACTCATGGCACCTATTGGATTGTACAATGTTGATGTCCAAATCCTTTCTTTTGGACAAAACCTTCACTCTAGGTGCACAGAACCAATGATCTCCTCGAAACTCTTTCAATGATCCCCATACCTCAAACTCTCTGTGACCCAAATTGTACTCATCATTCCCTCCACACCCCAATATCTGCTCCTTCTTTGATGTGATATCAGGGTTCTCCAGAGAAACAGAACCAGTAGGCTATGCAGAAAGAGAGAGATTCCTTTAAAGAACCAGTCCACATGATCATGGACAAGCCGGAGATCTAGGGAAGAGCTGCCATTGCAACTGGAGTCTGACAGCTGTCAGAGGTATGAGTTCTTCCTCAAGAGACTTCTGTCTTTTCAGCCCTTCAGATGACTGGATAAGACCCAGACACATGGACAGTAATTTGTTCCACTATCTAAATGTTAACCATCTAAACAATACTGTCATATAATAGATAGACAGTAGTATATAGACTTGAAATTAACCAAAAACAAGGTACCATGGCCTATCCAAGTTGAAACGTGAAATTAACTATCACATATCCATCTTAGAAAATGTTACCACTATCTAGTAGATGCCCAACCCAGGATCCTAGAAATTTAGTTTGACTTTTCATGTAATTCTAACACCACACAGTCAATCTCGCACCAAATCCTGTTTATCTTCCAAAATATTTCTAACCCATCCCTACTGCCAACCTCCTGTACAAGACTACACCATAACTGAATTATGAGAACCTCTAGAATACACTCCAAATTTCTGGCCTTACCTCTTTCAATCTTCCCTTGACAGAACAAGGAGAGAACTTGCTAACCTCACATTGATCATACTCATTTCATGCTCCCGGACCCACCACCAATGTCACTGCTGCCACACAGTTTGGTAAAGGCTTGATATGAGCTACCTGTCCTTTTGGGCTACTCCTCTAGAAAAGAAGGGCCTATTGGGAATCCATCAGCCCCAAGAACATAGTTCTCCCACATGATGGTTGTGGGTCATTGGGAGACTCAAGGCACATGAGAAAACAGGGAGGTTTAGAGTTTTCTTTTTATTAATCTATAATTCTGTAATAACTTACTGATGAAATTGATTCATGTGGACGCGAGATTAATTCATTGTACAGTACAAGGTCTCAAGAGACTTTAGAAATCATGTGGTCCTTCAGCATATTCTACATGAGAAAGCTTGCTTAAGTCCCCTCACTTCCCTTTTTTTCACCCATGCCTCAAGTAAGTGAAAGGTTTTTCTGGGCTCTGCGAGGAGAGAAAGTCAATTAAACAAAAAGTCGGATAAAGCCAGGGCTTTATCAGGGTTTGCACACCGAGGCGAGGTTCTCCGGTCTGCAGAACAAGGGCCGGGGAAGTCGCGCCCGAACAAAAGGAAGCGCGCTCTTTAAGCAAAAGAATTTCGCGGGCTTCATACGTCGCGATTGGGGATTGGTCCTGTGATTCCAGGTGTGGTTTCATCAGCTTCCTTTTTCCCGGGTATGGCCGCCATTTTGTCCTTCTGGGCCGCCATTTTGCCCTTCTGGGCCAGCCTAACAGTAAGCTTGTGGGATGATCCGATTCCACATGACCATAGCAGCCCCAGTGCCCTGATACCTTCCCCATAAGAAATCTAGTAGGGTGGAGTTATTAGTAGAGTCAGCTTAAACAGAGAGTGAAAGAGGAAGGAAATGAGTAATTTTGAGAATGAGGTGGTGAAAGAAGTTCATATGGAGATGGCTTACTTTGTTCCTGAGTTGAGATTGGGTGTGATGGAGGTGGTTGCCTCTTTGTCTGCCACCCAGTACCAGAAGCTAGCAAGGCTGCCACACCCTGTGCTATCAGTAGAGACAACCTGCAGCTGAGCTGAAAGAAATGGTCCCTCCATGAACCAATGCCTCCCATCTGCCCATATGAAGAAGGATGCTGCAGACAGAGAGGGGTTCTGTTGTGATTAGACTATGGCTTGGGGTTTCTCTGTTAGAGACTTGGCAAGAATTGGCCTTCACCATGCTAATGCATGCATGTTTGAGGGCAAGCTCATGTTTATCATGGGCATAGTCATCTAGAACTTCAGTCAGGACCTGCCAAAAGGAAGAAAGAGCTGAGCAGTTGACCTCAGAAGTAAACTCAACAGAAGGGTGTAAGCCGATTCAGCAGTAAGAGGCAGAGACAAGGGAGCCCTTGGGCTCTTCAGCGAGATTTTATTGTCCCATGTGCAGGCCAGGAAAGCTCCTTTCTGAGAAGAGACAGAAGGAGCAATCCCAGGGAAGCAGTGTGAGAGAGGGGCTTTTAAGGAGTAGTCACTGACTAGCATGGAGGGGGCCAGAGGTGGAACTCTGATAAGGCCATCTGGCTGGGCTGTTGATTTAGGGGTAGGGAGTCCATGGACTGGAATGTTAGGCAAGTGTGGAGGGGTGGGGCTGGAGTCCTTGAGTTTGGTAAATAGGAAGCTTGTTAAACAGCTTATGGTCTTACTTCAGACTGCAAAACCATTCCGTTTCTCATGCTTGGCTGGAAAGTGACAACTTTCAGTCCTTTTGTCTCCTATATCATTCCTGCCCCCCCCTTTTTTTTTTTTTCCAATCAAAGATGAAGGAAAACAAGCCATGAAGTCTCAAATTGCTACTTCCTGCTGAATGGGGGGGCGAAGTGGGCACCTTGAGGGAGAGAAACCTTGTTTTCCTGTAAGAGAAGGAGGTTATGATTAGTGACACTGGTGGCAGTCCTTCTGATGAAGTTAACTGGAAGTCGTATAAGGCAGAGTCCAAATAGGAGGAGATGAGAAAGTGTAAGAACGGAGTGAGGACTGGGAGTATCCAGGAAGACCAGAAAAGTAGAAGGTGGGGGATTGAGTGTTTTCTCAGAGCTGGGTGGCTTTGTTATGGAGTTTGAAGAGATTTTTTTTTTATCTAGCCTGATTGGCTTGCATAGAAGTAGCATTCTTCTTGGGGGAGAGGGCAAATTCCTCCCCAGGAAGAGGCTAGCGCATCCAGATCTTTACAGTTCTGCAAGACAACTGAGAATGATTCTTCGAGTAGTACTGTAGATACTTTCAGAGGTGGCAGAGAAGGCTTCCCACCAGCGCCATTCCTTTGTTCCCTATCAATCCAAGTGATTGAAAGGTTTTTTCTGAGCTTCACGAGGAAAGAAAGTCAATTAGACAAAAAGTCGAATAGCCAGGGCTTTATTGGGGTTTGCGCACCTGGGCGAGGTTCTCTGGTCCGCAGAACAAGGGCCGGAAAAGTCGCGCCCCAACAAATGGAAGCGCGATCTTTATGCAAAAGAATTTTGCGGGCTTCATACGTGGCAATTGGGGATTGGTCCTGTGATTCCAGGTGTGGTTTCGTCAGCTTCCTTTTTCCCGGGTATGGCCGCCATTTTGTCCTTCTGGGCCAGCCTAACAGTGATTACATTCCTTGGCCAGATGGCACCAGAGACAACTCATTGCCCTGATAGCCGAACTTTGATCCCTGGTCTAAGACTTGCTCCTGTGGGAGTCCCAACAGCGGGTCCTAGTGGAGCAGTGATTAGGTCGATTGCCTCCAAAGGCGCAAGCCCCATACCCCTGGGTTTGAGTCCTGGGTCTGGGAAACAACCAGTGTGAAACAACTAACAAAATAAAATACTTCTTCTTCCTCTCTGCCTGCCTGTTTGCTCACCTTCATTCCTGCCTGCATCTTTCGGTTTAAAAAAAAAAAAGTAAACTTTACAAACGACAAAAGGTCCCAGGTCCAACCTAAGACCAGCCGTTCCAGTGTCCCTGGATCTCCCCTACCACCTTCAGAACTTTATTTCTTCTCTTTTCCATTAGCATGCCCTATGCAGTCCACATACATGCCAAGGTCATTGGTTCAAACCAGAGGTGGTGAGGTCGGGGGGCGAGGTCGGGGGGCGGGGGGTAGGCCGGTGTGGAAGGACAACCAGTGATGAAAAACTGAATAAAGCCCTCCTCTCTTTTCCTGCCCACCTGCCTACTCACCTTCATTCCTGCCTGAACCTTTCCCTTAAAGACAAATGTAAACAAATGTGAAAAAAAAAAATGTAAAATAAACACCCGCTTCTGTCCCCCATAGCCCTTCCTAGCTTCAACCTAATTTCTCTGTTCATATAAATGACAGAAGTACTCCGAAGTTGCTTGCTTTATCTCATCTCCTATTTTTGTTCCCAGTCCTCTCTTGTATTCTTTTACTGTTGCTAATTATTACAGACTTCGTGACTTAAGGCAACACACATCTATTGTCTTTCTGTTTTGCAGGTCAGAGATTCTAAGATCAAAGCAATAGTGCGCTTGCATTCCTTCTGGAGATTGCAGAGTAAAATCCATCTATTACCTTTTGATGCAAGCATGCAGGAGTCGATTTTAGAAGGTTGAATGAGCTATGCACACCAAGAATGGACAATGTGAACAACTTAACTAAAAAAATTTTGAAGATAAAAATGCCTCTCCCTCCTCACTCTTCCTGCTTGCCTGCCAGCTCACCTTCATTCCTTCCTGTGTATTTCCTCTAAAAAAAAAAAAACAAGGATAAATCTCACTTGGACATGTTGTTTTAAAAAAATCCTTTTTATGTTTGTTTGGATTTGATTTGCTAATATTTTGTTAAAGATGTTTGCTTCTATGTTCATGAGAAAACTGGTTTCTATTATCTTTATCTGGTTTGGGTATTAGCATAAGGCTGGGCTCAGAAAACGAAAGTTAGAAAGTTCCCCTCTCTGCTTCAATCACCTGAAAGGGATTGTAGGGAATCATTATCATTTATTCATTAACTAGTCATAGAATACAACTATCTGGGCAAGGCGCTTTCTTTCTGGAAGGTTATCAACTGGTGATTTAGTTCTTTTAGTAGTTATAGGAAGATTCCAGTGATCGGTTTCTCCTTATCTGAGTTTTGGTTGATTCTAGCTATCAAATAGATATAATCTTTTGGTCCATTTCCTATAAATTATCAGATTTATAGGAGTAGAGTTATTAATAAGATGCTTCTATTATCCTTTTAAAGTTCATGGGATCAGCATGATCCCATGAGTATTAGAATATTCACTTCTAATATTAGTAATCTATGTCCTCTCTTCTCCCGCCATATATAATTAGGTGGTTAGCTAGTTAATTAGTTAGCCAGTCAAATTGGAGGTTTATCTTTTGGTTTTATTGATTTCCATTGCATTGATTTTTGTCCTAATCTTTATTCATTTTCCTCTTCTGCTTGTTTTTTTTTTTTCTCTTTCTATTTCTTTCATTTGTTTCATAAGATGGAAACTTAGATTATTGATTTTAGATCTTTCTTATGTTTTACTATATGCATGTAATGCTATAGACCTCCCACTAAGCCCTACTTGTATTGCTTCCCACAAATGAACAATCATAGTCTCATTTTCATTCAGTTAAAATGTTTTCTTCCTAAGACTACTATGACCCATACATTATTTAGAAGTGTGTTGTTAAATCTCAGGATGGGTTACATTTCCTAGCTATCTTTCTATTATTGATTCCATTGTGGTCTGACAGCATCCTTTGTGAGATTTCTATTCTTTTACATTTGTTAAGGTATGTTTTATGAACCAGAATGCAGTCTATTTTGGTGAACACTCCATATGAGCTTGAGAAGAATGTGTATTCTGCTATTGTTGGATGAAGTATTTCATAAATGTCCATTTGATTCTGTTGATTGATGGCCTTGGGTAGCTCAACAACATCTTGACTGATTTTTCTGCCAATAAAGGGATAATGAAACCTCCCAGTATAATTATGAATTTGTCTATTTCTCCTTGCTAATCTATCCATTTTTGCCTCATATTTTGACACTTCGTTTTTAACAACATACCCATTGAAGAGTACTATATTTTCTTGGAGCATTAGCCCATTTACCATCATGTAATGCTCTTCTTATTTCTGATAACTTTGTTCTAAAATCTCCATGTCTTAATACAGCTACTCCATTTTTCATTTGATTAATGTTTGTATGTCATATATTCCTCCATCCTTTTACACTTAATCTATGTCTTGTATTTAAAATTGGTTTCTTGTAGACAACCTGTAGCTGGGTCTTGTCTTTGTATCTACTCTATCACTCTCTTTTTAATTGTCATATTTAGACCATTCTCACTTAAAGCTATTGTTGGGATAGTTGAATTAATATCTACCATATTTGTAACTGTTTTCTATTAACTGTATTAGTTCTTTGCTTCTTTTTTCTCTTTTTTTCTTCCTCCTCTGTATATAACTCCATTTTCTCTCCTCAGTATATCAATTAAAATTTTTATTTTCTTTTAGATAATTCACAGCTAATATGGTTTCAAATATTTCTTCTGTTAGTTTCTTCCTTCTCCCTCTGATATTCCTAGTATGTATATGTTATACTTTCCCACAATTCTTGGATAGTCTGTTCCTTTTTTCCCAATACTTTTTTTCTTTGCATTTTAGTTTGAGGATTTTCTAGTGATACATCTTCATGCTCACTGGCGCTTTCTTTGGTTGTGTCCAATCTACTGATAAGCCCAGAAAATGTACTCCTCATTTCCACTACATTTTTAAACTTTCTATCGAATTTGCTATCGAATCTTCCTTAGATATCGAATTTGCTATCGAATCTTCCTTAGAATTTTCATTTCTCTACTTACATCTGTTCTTGCTTGTTACCCTCTTTTCCACTAGAACCTAAAAACTTCTTTTTCCTCCTGGTACCATCCAATTCTAGCACCAACTGAGTGTCCTAGAATTCAATTTAATTATGACACTAACTACTCAGAATTCATATCAGTCTCACAGGTTTAAGAGCTCAGTCCCACAATACTGCCCTCACTTCAGACATCAGCCACAAAGCATTAAGTTCCCAGGCTTTACTCAAACTTGATAAAGTCTATTTCACCTTATAGTTCTGACCCCCCTCCTCAGGTTCAATAATTTGTTAAAATGACTCAGAGAACTCAGGAAAATGCTTTATGGATTATTACTAGTTTATTATAAATTATAACAACTCAGGAAAAGCCAGAAAAGACACATAGGACAAGGTATGGCATGGGGGACAGAACCATGCTCTCTCCAAGTGGACCCTGTCCCAATACCTCAGTGCATTCACCAACAGAAACTCTCCAAACCTCATTGTTTAGAGGTGTCCATGGAGTTTCATCATGTAAGTATGTTGATTATTAACTCAATCTCTGGCCTCTCTACCTTACCCGGAAGTGGGAGTTGGGAGGCAGGGTGAGCTGAAAATTTCCAGACTTCACTGATAATAAGGCTCAGTATTTCTGACGATCAGTTTCCATTCTGAAGTTATTTAATGGCCTACCAAGTGCCACCTCATTAGAACAAAACATGCACCTAATACCTCCTATTGCCTTATAATTAGGAGATTACAAGTCATTAAGGATCTCTTTGTCAGGAATAGGAAACAATGACCTGATATCTTTCTATGGCACTACAGAATGCTTACCATAGTAATCTAAGTGATTTCAAATTCCTAGTTGGATAATTCAAAATTCTCTGCCCTATCTTAGTGTGACAATGAATGAGAACCAGAAGCAAGAAGACCCTTCCCCTTGTTAGGACCACCTGTTTCAGAGAATTATTAAGCATCTTACTAATAGTGCCTCTATTCAAATTACCTTACTTTCCTGTCTTCCCTAGAATTGTGTAACCACCAGTTTCCATTTCTCTTTCTCTCTCTTATTTGTTAAAGAGAGTAAAGAAGGCAGGGAGGAATTAGAGGCAGGAAGGAAGCAAGAAAAGAAAGAAGGAAGGAGGAAGAAAGGAAGGAAGAATGGAAGGCAGGAAGGAAGGAAGGAAGGAAAGAAAGAAGGAAGGAAAGAAGGAGAATATATACTTATTTGCTTGCTTTATTTTGTCCCCATCCTCACCACCCTGGGTTTAGAGCCCAGGTCCCTGAATTTTACATGGTCTGGAGCCACTAGAATGTGTTCCTCTTCCCTAACTTAGCTTAAAAAATAAAGTAAGTTCCCAAGGGAAAGAAAGATGCATGAAATAGTGCCACTGCAGAGAATGACAGAGCTATCTAACTGCAGGCTGTCTGCAGCTGCCATTCCCAGGCACTATCTGTGATAATAAACACCACGAACCTCCTGGCCTTCGGCCTAGGAGGATGGGCTCTGCAGAGGTGATCTGTCATAACCCATAACCTAGCCTTGAACACCTCCCTCTCAGGGCCCCTATTCTGCCAGACCAGGCAGAAGGGGGAAAAAACAGTGACCTGTATTTACAAGTTCTTTCCCAGGCATTTTGGGAGCAAAAATAGTCTCTGAAAATAAGAGTAGCTCCTGAGACTCCAGGTCACAGTCACCTACCAATCGCTGACTGTGCAGAAAGACCCTCTCAGGACCCTCAACTGGCTGAGGAACTGTTTAAAAGCTTCAACCTGTGGCTGCTCAGAAGAAGCAGCTGTGGACTCCATCCTCTGGCTGTCTCCTCCCATGCACATCTCCTCCCTTTGCGCCTTCCCCAAGGCAGCAACCTCAGACTCCCTCCCTTTTGCTGCGCCCCTCATGTGAGCCCCCAGTAAGGTTTTTATTTGTCTAAGAGCTTGTCTGGCTTCTGGTTCATTTCTATTACCAAGAGCTAAAGCATCCACAGGCACTGTCCACCCCCCACCCCCTGCCCCCGCCAGTATCATTAGTATTATTCTCAAACTTACTTTGTTTCTTCAGATTGTCGCTTTTCCTCTTTGCATGTTTTGTACTTTTACTGAAAATCTGACATATCAGAAAACAGAACCTGAGGCAAAATAATCTTAGTGAGATGTCGTATTTATATGGCTAAGTTTAAGACTGTGTTTAATGCTTGTTGTACCTATAGATGCCAGAGGCTTTGATATGACCTAGTGTCATGATTTTTACTTGCCCCTGTTGCCTTTGGATTTCCCTAGAAACTCCCTCTTAAACAATGTGGCACGCCCTGGTGGCATCGCTGTTAGTTCAGCCACCTCTGAAGGAGCACAGTATATACACATCCCAAACCCTGCAGTTCATGTCCTGGATCCAGGGGGAACTAACAATGTGAGCTAGTAAATAAAAATAAAATAGAAAATGCTTTTTTTCTCTTCCTGCCTGCCTGAAAAATAAAAACAAACAGGGTTGTAATCTACTATTATTATACTGCAGTTCAGTTCATGATTAAATTTCAGGATTTTTTTTTTTTTTTTTTTTTTTTTTTTTTAGGAAAGCTTCAGGCAGGAATGAAGGCAAGCAGAGACAGGCAGAGACAAGAGGAAGAAGCACTTATTTATTTTATTCAGTTGTTCATCGTAATCATTCCCCCCTGGCCCAGGACACAAACCTGGACCCTTGGGATGTATGTGGATTATACTCTTGGTCGAAGACAGCTGACCAAACTGCTACTCCTCCAAGGCACACTTATTTTTTTCTTAATAGAAACTGCAGCTTAGACTGCGAACTTTAGAACTGTTTTTCAGTCCCACTCCCTTCTTTTTTTCCTTCCCTTATGTAGAATGGAAGGCTAGAGGGCAGTTATCTACTTGCTCTTGGACACTGGATGTATTTCAAATGGTTGCTTTTACCTTCTCTGACCAGTGAGGAAGGGACTTTTCTCTGGTTCACTATGAGAATCTGGTGAAGAACCTGGGGATAAACCCCAAGAAAGTGTGAGAACCATACTCAGCCTGGGTCTTCAGGAATTTTTAACTGGTTAGTCCTTTCCTAGCCTCTAGAATCAGTCCTGTAAATTGATCTTTGTGTAGCTCCAGAGCCCTCTGCTGATTCTTTCATCCCTGGACCTCAATTTGCTTTCTCTTCTGTTTGCCAGGATGCTGTTTGCCCTGTGACCTCAATTCACCGATGGATCATTTTCAGCTCCTTCTGCTTTTCCTTTGCTGTTAGAAGTGGAGTGATAACTTCTATGTTCTTTAGATTTTGGAGCAGACTGCATTTTGTTTTTTAAAATCTTATTCCTAAATGTATAAATAAAAATTCACTTAGAAAATTTGGGGAAAATAGTCACCTATAATTGCCCAATAAATCATAGTCAACATTTTGATATATTTCTATGTATAACATATTATACATAGAAATATACTTTTATAAAGGTGTGCACATGTGGGTTTTCCTCCACTTTCAGAGACAGCTTCTCTAAAACTAGTGCTGGAAATGTTTTCCATGTTGAATATTTTTTGTGAGGTCCAGGACCTGTTGATGACTTCCCTCGACATCTTATGGGGCTGGTGGGAATTCTGCTCCTCCTGACACCGGAGGGTAACACATGAGGTAGACTCTATTATCACCTCTGTGGAAGAGGGTGGATCAGCCATGTTAGTTGACATGATGAATAAAAAAAGAAATTTTTTCATCTACAAAAGGTATGAACATCCTCCTCTCTTTCCTCGGAGGTCATAAAGCTAAAAGTGAGATTAAATGCTTCAGATGGAATAACTTAGGTGGTCAGTGTATTTTTCCCCTTCTCTTTTAAGAGGATTATAACAGAAGGAACGAGGGGAAAGGTGCTGGTAAAGAACACTGGAACTCCGGTGGTAGGTGTAGAATGAAATATAGAAAGAGACGCAGCAGCAACATCCTAAAATGAATGTAGCATTGTGAACAAAATAAATAATAAACATTACCATTAAAAATGGATTTTGACACTTCTGTGTTAGTAGCTTTAATGTTTAAAATATACATACATTTTACAGAAAGCCACTTTACAATCTATTTTGTAAACTGACTACATGTAAATAATAGACAAAATGATGATAATGTCTATCTGTCCTCTTCATCTACCCCAAACAGTGGCCAGTGGAGGACTAGAGAAAGGGTAGGGAGACAATTCTTATAATATTGACCAAGATCTTGAGCCTGGAACTATATTGAGCCTTTACAACTCAATGGTAGCTGTTTTTATCCCTGTTCTAGTGTTTGGAGAAGAATGAATAGTGCAGTTCATAGGACTAGCGAACGGGGGGTTATGAAAGATTGCATTCACTCATTCAACACTTTTTTTTTTTCAAAAAAAGGAAAGAGGAAGACAAGAATAAAGGTGGGCAGAGGGAGACAGGCAGGAAGAGAGAGGAGGAAGCAGCATTTCATTGATTTTATTTAGTCGCTCATCTTGGTTGTACATCCGGCCCCAGAACATGAACCTGGATCTTGGGATATATGTAGACAGGGCCCAAAACATTTTTAAAAATAGTAACGATTACTCTTTCTTTTGTTCATAATGCTATATTCATTTTGAGATACTGAAATTACATCTCAGTCCACATTGCAAACCACCGCCCCCACCAGTCTGCCAGTGTCCTCTCCTTCCCTCCCTCCCCTTCTGGCCCCACCAGGTACTATAGTCCTGTGTCCTGTCAATCTTGTTGGGATCTGTATGTTCATGTCTCAGTTCATTACATTGCACATCTGAGTGAAACCATCCTGTTTTTCTCTTTTTCTTTCTGACTGAGTTTGCTTAGCATGATCCCCTCCAGTTCCATTCAGATTGTTGCAAAGGGCACAATTTCACCTTTTTTAAGAGAGGCACAGCATTCCACAGAGCATAGCTTCTTTATCCAGTCATCTGCTGACTTTTAGGTAGTTTCAAGTCTTGGCTATTGTGCTGCTATGAACAAAGGGATAAAGATATTTTTCATTAGAGTTTGCATCCTCTGGCTATATGCCCAGAAGGCCCAAAGTATTTTTATTGAGTGTCGCCTAAGTACCTTGGACATTCTAGCTCTGGGGATACTGCAATAAACAAAACAGCCTACACCTTAATCTCTCCCCTAAGGAATTTAATCGTCAGTTAGAAGTAGGCGTGCTATTCGGGGCCTGCGCAGCAAACGTCAAAAAATTACACAACCGGGTACCCACGCCCCGCCCGCCTGCTCCGCCCCGCCGGCGCTCGGTGAGCGCTGAGACTGGACCCCCGGTCCTCCCGAGACTCGGGGCCAGGTCTGCGGGCCACCCTGCGGCCGCCTTTGTCCGCGCAGGCCTCGGCACCACCCCAGAGGAACGGCTAGGCGAACTGCCAAGGTAATGGGGTGGCGGCCGAGGGGACCGCGGGTACGTGCCGCCTCCCGGCCGCCGCTTCCTGGAATCGCCCTCTCGCGGACTCTGCCGACACTCCGCCCCGTCTCGTCCTCCTTCGGCCTGCGGGGCGGGCTCGCGTCGGGTGCGCCCGCAGCCGGGCGGCTGGTGGAAGGAGCCGCCAGGCGGCGCCCTGCGTCCCCGCCTCCTCGCCGGGCGGGTGGTTGGAGAGGCCAGCTGGCTGTTCTCCGCCGGGCGCCGCGTTTCCTGCCCCTCCTGCGCCGGGTCCCGCGTCCCCATCCACCCGAGTTCGCCCAGAACTCCGTGCCTTTGCAACCCGAAGATGTGAGCCGTTGCGAAGTTTGAAGGTCAGATTCCTCGTGCTCCACTCTGCCTTGTAAAACTGGGTCACCCCCACGGGTTCGGGGTGTCCGACCCTCTCGTCAGCAGAACACCAGAATTGACCGTGGTGGGTTCCGTGCGGGAGAGGGTCGCAGAAAGGCAGCGGGCTTCGGGGACCTTTCCGATCCACCGCTTGGGAGCTGGAGGGGGCCGGACGAGGAGGGGGAGTGGGGGGCGTGGGAGGAGAGTAAGGGAACAGCTTAGCGGAGACGAAGGAACGGCCCCCTCTAGGGTCTGGAGTAAGTGAGAAACTGGGTGCAAATCCATGCTTGCGTTTCAACCCTGAGCAAATCATCCCGTTAAAACCAGTGATGAGTTCCATCTCTCAGCCATTGGGTGGCTATTGATGGCTTTATTGAGAGACTGTGGATATCCTTCCTTTGTTCTTTTGGTACTTAACTTTGTTTTGTTTTGTTTTGTTTGGAAGGGGTCTTAGAATTTCATATAACATGACTTAGGGTCAAATCTGAGGGGAACATCTGAGCCCCCGTGTCTGTCCTGCCAACTGACGCTGGGGCCTAGGACCCTCTGGCTGTCTCCTGTTGGCAGTTTCTAAATACCCTGCCCACCCTCCACCCGCCAACCCAAGGTTGGTTCAGAGTTTGGGAGGAGAGGGACCTGAGTGAACGCCATACCCAAATCAAGACAAAAGAAAAGATCTGGTAAATTTTCCTCGCAATGTGGGCATGCTGAGGTTTGACCTTTTCTCTCGGAAGTGACATGAACGTTGAAGTTCCTTTGTACCTAAGCTGTTTTCCAATTTTAAATCAGAAAACTCTAACTTATTATTTCCTGTATTTCCCCCAAAGTTGCTCGTGTATTTAAAAGTTAAAGAAAATCTGTCTACGATTTGGTTCCTGTCATATGACAAATGCTGGTTTGTGATGAGCGGCTCTGGGATTCCCCAGGAACAGTTCAAGTAAGCATTCTTGAGTATTAGAGTACAGTTTCATAAGTTTATTAGAGAAACGGAAGAGAAAGAAGCCAAAGTGGAAGATAGAGCCTTCTGGGCAGGGAGGGCTGCCGTGTTTGCTCTGAGATTCCTAAATTTATACCCCTCCTTTAGCCTGAGGAATTGGTAAGAAGGGAGTGCTTTTAAACTTCACAGATCAGGTCATCGCTGCAGGTCATTCCAGGTGAGATAGGAGGAGGGACACTGAGAGACTGGCACCAAGAAGGATTCCATGCCCTTTTATTATTCCATCCTGTGTGTTCACCATCCACCGTGTCTTTCTGGTCCTATGTTGATTTTGGAAGTTAAATGCCGAGATGATAGATATGCAGCATCCCATAATAACTCCACCGCCCCCGCCCACCCCTGTGTCCGACCTGCGGAATTGTCAGCTGGGGTCCGGAGATCCACCTAGAACGGATGAAAGGGGTGGGACAAGAGGTGCGAAAAATGACAGCAAGACAACGAATTCTGATCAAGCTGCAAAATTTTATTAAAATGGAGGGACTTATATAGAAAGGGAAAAGAAGGGAAGTAGTTCTGATAGGTGGCCCCTGTGCATGT
>RJWH01008850.1:0-27049 GCA_004363575.1 Solenodon paradoxus | reverse complement strand
TCCCACGTCCCTTCACGGAATGGAACGTCCCCAGACTCAGGCCTTCCCCGCAGCCCAGGTCCATTCCAGGTTTGGGGGCCTGCCACCGTCCTCCCAGCCTCCTGGACCAGGCGTGGTGATTTCCCGGACATCCTTCTCCTGGTCCCCAGGCCCTGGACCTGGCACTTTTCATGCACCACCCCCACAGTTCCATCCTCACCGATGCTCTGCAGAGGTTACTGAACCCATTGCACACCCGACAAGACAGGCTCGGAGAAGGGAAGTGACTCGTCCAAGGTCTCTGACCCAGCTCTGTGCCCACCTTGACAAGTGACCTTGGGCCAGCCTGTCCTCTCTCTTGGCCTCAGAGACCCCTTCTGTCACGCAGCTCAGGATTGGCTAGGTGTACTCTGTGATGCTGGGGTCTGACTTCTTAACCTCTCCACCTCCCTAGACTCAGTTTCCACAACTGAGTAATGGGGGTAAGAGCATGTCCCCGGCCTGTCTGGTTCGGTGGGCAGTGGGTGTGTCCTGAGATTGACGCCTGTCCCTGCATTCTGAGTCCCAAGACCTTGGACAAGCCAGGTCACCCCTGGGAGACGCCATTTCCTCACCCGCACGTTCGGAGCCACAGTATCCGCCTCACAGTCACAGCAGGTAGCACTGAGCAGTACAGATGTGCGTCGTGTCAAAGCGCAGCCACGCAACGATCCCGCCCCAACCGTGTCACCTCCTTCCTGTAAGAAGGTTGAGGGCCTGGCAGTGGAAATGGCTTGTGTCATGTCAAGCTCTCAGGTTTACAAGTCCCCGTAGCAGCAACTAGCTTGGTAGGAACGATCCAAGTCTTCGGGACATTGTCCGCTTCTAAGGCAGAGGACTCTGAGCTTCACACGCCCTCACCCGGTCCAGGAGATGCCGACGCTCCCGCGTCCACATCAGAAATGGGCTCTGGCACCTGAACGCGGCACGACAGTCTCTTGTCGGGTCACTCGCCCTAGTTTGTGGTTCAGTCTCTGCAGGCGATCTTATTTCGAAGTAGCTGGCATGTCCACAGGGTTACAAATTTCACACAATGAAAAGGAGTGTAGGCTCCCCTGACCACCACGTAGAGGACGAAAAATGAATAGGACTGCGGTTGCTGCGTGTCGAGAGGCTGTTGAGAACGGAACTCCCCTGTACCTGTGACGGGAGTCTTCATTTGGAGGAGACACACAAAAATGCCTAGGGAACTAGAGCACAGTCAACCCCGGGACAGCTGTGACCGAGGCTCTGTTCTCAGCAGATCTCGGGGAAAGTGAGATTCTGAGAGCCGACAGAGCAGAGGAAGACGGAGACCTGCGAGGGTCGCACGTGACTTCCCGCAGGCCTCTGAGCTGGCCGGGGCTCCTCGCGGGTCGGCAGCAGCTACGAACCACGCTTTACCTTCGTTCTGAACTTCTGTAGGGCTCCGTGGGATCCCAGCACTGGATGGGACAGAGAGAAGGAGCCCTGGGTTGGAGCCAGGTTCCCAAAGATCCTCCGCCTGCTTTCTCCCCTCCACGTGCAGAATGACCCCAGGCCCATGTTTGGGAAGCAATGTGGGCAAGCACAAGAATCATAGCACAGGGACATTACCAGCTGTCCCTCAGCTGTAGTTTCATATTCTTGTCCTGAATCACACTTTGCTGATCTTCGTGTTTGCGGGGCAGGGGAGGGACGTGGGAGTGCAGGATGGGTTGTCTGCAGCTCCCACTTGCTGATGGCTAGTAGCATCCCTGAGTGACTGTCAGAGCCCCGAACGTTTCCATGTTCACAGATCTCTGTTCGGGGTATTGCTTGTCAGCAAACTGAGCTCCTCCAAATTACACTGAGAGTCAAACCTCTCCTTCTCGGCTCTGTCGAGGCATACCTTACAAACGAAAATGTGCCACTTTAGGCGCAGAGTTCCGTGGGCTCTGACAAATGCTGCTGTCCACGCAACTACCATCCTAATCACGGACCGGACGTTCCATTCGCCCAGCACATGTCCCTTGAACCCCATCCCAGTGACCTACACCATCGACCTCAGCCTTACACAGGCATGATCTTTCCCTATCCTTGCATATGAGAACTGGCCTTCCTCAGCATGCTGCATTGTGATCTGCTGCATCTGACTTTCTTTTGCTTCTCAGCTTGACCTCGTGGGACTATTTCCACGCCACGGAAGTTAAGTTAAAATGGTTTCTCGTCATAGACGACCTGGTTATCCCTGCTGAAATCACACCGACATACTGAAATCGCCTTCAAGCAATAAGTGAAATTTTCTAGAACGTTGAAAGATTCATAGAAGGTATAAGATTGTTTATATGTCTGTGTTTCTGTATATACGTATATTCATATATCCATATGTATATTTAGAGAGCGAGAGCGAGAGCGAAACATTGGAAAATGAAATTTAATGGAGTCATACTGCTTACCAGTCAAAACGAAGGTCAGTTCTTAGTTGTGAATCGAACAAATGATGTACACTACTTGTATTGTGAAAATGGAAAAACGGACACAAGAAAAAGAAGATATAAACAGATGCATGAACATACCGTGGTCTGGATTGGAATACTTTATAGTGCAAAAGCGTCAACAGGCTGGAAATTCAACCACAGAAATCTATTTAATGCTATTCCAATAAAGTCCCTGCTGGATTGTTGTGCCCACTGACGAGTTGATTTAAATCTGGTATGCAAAGTAGGAAACAAAACAACACAACTGGAAGAGCCAAAACGATTCAGAAGAAAAGAAGACAGATGGCGGAATCACATGACCTGTGCTTCAAACTTATAAAGCGACTCTAAACAAAAGACAGTGTGACAATGTTTACTACAATAGATGGGCACAAATAAATCACAAGGATAGTTTCAGAACTAGGCACAAATTATGGCCAATTGTTTTTCAATCAAAGTGCACAAAACTGATGAACAAAGTATGGTCTTTTCAACAAGTGTGTGGCAACAACTGAGCATACAAAAAATAAAGTCTTTTATCTCCTGCTTGGACCCACTAAAGATGAATCCTAGATATAAGCCGGACCATAAAACTTTTGAAAAGAGAGCACATAAAATTTTGACCGGGGATAGGCAGGGATATTTAGGCCTGACTCCAGAAAACAACACCCCCCTTTCTCTGCTAAGGGCTTGAAAGACAAATCCCAGGCTGAGAGAATGTGTTTGCAAATGACATGTCCAACAATGTTCCCATATCCACAACAAGTAAGGAATAGTCACATCGCAACAGTGAGGAGACCGCGGACAAAATATTTGAACAGACGTTCAACCTCACTGGCTATTAGACAAACTCATCTGAGGAAATACATCAGTGTTCTTGTATTAGAATATCTAGAACTAAAAAGAAAAGAGCTGACCAACCAACAGTGACAACAAAAGAACGCGCCCAAAGATACCAACCGATGCTGAAGCTAGGCAGCAGCTAGATGCCACACCTTGCTAGGGAAATGTCAGGTTGGACAGTCGTTCTGAAATTGGTTTGACTCTTTCTCATATCGTTCGACATACACATAGGCTTATGTCCCAGCAATTGCACACGGGGTATTTCTCCTACGTGTGTTTTAACTTGAGTTCATCAAAACAAGTGTACACGGCTGTTCCTAGCCGCTCTGCCCCAAATCGCTAAGACGCCCTGAAACAACCAAAATTCCCTTCAACAAAGTGTGTCACTTCCGTCCCACTGGATGCTATTCACTAGTAGAAAGGAATGAACTACGGATCAAGTCAACATCTTGAATGAAATTTAAAGCATTTTGTTGAGCAGTAGATGCCAGTCTCAGAAAGTCACATTGAAATGGACTTATTTATGGGACTCTGTTGAAAAGATAAAGCTCTTGTGAGTGAGAGCAGATAGGTGTCCCTATGGTAAGGTGGCAGAGAGTGTGACTGCAAAGGGATCGCTCCGCATATCAGGGGAGTCATGGAAATATTGTGATTACTGATTGTGGTGGTCAGTATAAGAATCTAGACACGTCGGATATCAAGAACTGGATGTTTGAAAGAAATTGTGTGTCATCAATTACAGCAAGTAAATTTAAAAATTAAACAAATATGGTTAAATAGTGCTTCCAGTCAAACAAACAGACAAACAAAAATATTGCGATCGTACACCAGTATCCTTACCGTAGAAAACATCAAGCGCATTTCTTTAGGATGCCGTACAGTCGTACTACGCTAAAATTCAGATCGACATAAAGGAACGAATAGCTATGGCAATGTTAAGCATGTGCCAAAAGAAAGATTTTGTGCTCCCTCTTTTAGAAGAGAGCTGAAAGTTTTCTAAACAAATACAATGCATTGGAAGCACTATAACGTATGTATATTTTCAATGAAGGAAACAAAGACATGTGGCCACCAGTCGAGAGAAAGAGACATAACTGTGCAGAATTGTTTGCACTGGATGTGAAGTGGAAATTTATTTGAAGGTGAAGTGTCTGAATTTATATAGGAGAATATTGTCTACACAGGAACCACTTAACTATAAAGGGAATGGAATAGATTATGAATCAATGTGTTGATTCGGAATGGAATTCTGAAAATTCAGTATGGTAAGATGGACAGAGAATTGGGAATGTAAAAGATGAAAGCAAATTTCAAAACAAAAACTGAAAGGAAATAATGCAGGACAGAGAGAGGGAGGGAAGGAGGTCTGGAGTGAGAGAAAGAAGTAAGGAATGGAGGGAGGGAGGGCTGAAATAAAGGAGGAAAGAACAAATAAACAAACAAAATAAGATAAAGAATTCAAAGCCAATCATACTTATTCTAAACCATATGTCAATATTCTAAAATACCCCTATGAAATCCAGAGACTCCAGGCAGGGCAGAGGGAAGCCACGACAATATGCTGTTGAAGAGAAACTCGCTTTAAGATAAAGAAGAAAGAATCTAAGAATGCAACATGCATGGAAAATTATACCAAGCGGCCATAATTGTGAGAAGGAAGAATAGGTATAATATTAAGTGAAAAAGCAGGTTTTAGGGCAAGGAATATTACCAATGATAAAGAAGGGCCTGTGATAACAAGAGAAGTCTTCTTAGCTGCACTGGCTAACAGAGCTTTGAGTTATTACATAAAGTGAAGCCTGGCAGAATTTAAGAGCGATATAGACAAATATATTTAACAGGCCAAATTTCAATTTGTGAGGTATTGATATGGCCCATAGATTAAAGATAATTAGAGATAAAGAGGATTTTAGGAATACTGTTACCTAATTTGACCTAATTGTAGTACATTCCACCCAATAGCAGTAGAAGATACATTCTTTTTCAAGGCACTGGGGACATACACCAAGAAAGATCCTGTCGTGGGTAATGGAACAATATGGTGTAGTGTATCCATGGAGAAGGACATAAAAAATGAAGAAGTGTTGAAGTCATGCAGAGAATGCTCACTTGGCACTAAAGCATTAGGAATTGGGGTGGAGTGAAGAAAGGAAGAGGAGGAGAACAAGGGATTGTTAGCACAGTGAAGTGATTCTCTTATGTTACAGTGCCGATGGACACCTGTCTTTGTACATGTGTCAAAAGCGTAGCACAAAGAGGGAGCCCAGATGTGGACTAAGAGCTCTAGTTAGGAATCACCTGTCAACATTGTTCATCAGTTGTAACAGATGGACCACAGTAATCTAAGATAGAAACAATAGCTAAGAGCAGGGTGTAAGTCAGGTCAGAAGGACCATGTGAGAATCCTTTGTGCTCTGTGGTCAATTTCAGCATCCAACGGCTCTAAAAATCAAGCCTATTAAATTAAACTAGAAAGATCATTTCAGCAGCACATCCACACATATAAATACTTAAAGAGTTGTTTGAGTAAGAGACAGTGATCTGCGATGCATCTCAAAGGTATAATGGCAACAAAGAGTGACTTAGAAGACAAATATAGGAGAATGTTTAAATTATACTGATTTATACAGTGATACTAAATTAACACTGTCTCTTGAAAATACAACCATGTGTGCTTGCATGTGGATTTCCATGAGAGATTAAAACACATGGAGGCAACAAATACAAAGTACATGCACACTAAGTGTCCTAAGGGAGCTTATATTTTCTGTATGAGGTAAAAAGATCAATTCATATCGGACACTAGTAAGCTAAGCAATAAGGTTTTCCGTCACGTGCAGCCTTCAATGCATGCATGAGTGAAGCAAAGGACAGGTTTATTTATGCTTGCCACAGTGTCATTCTTAATATTCCAGGACCGGAAGCTATTGAAAAGTCTGTCAGAAGTGGAATGGAAGTAAATTGCAGTCTATTAATATGAATATAAATACCAATCAGTAATGAAAACCAGTGATGTACAACCAACAAACTCTACAATAAAAATCAACGGGGCACGCCCTGGGGGAGTAGCGGTTAGGCAAACAGACTCTAGTCCCTAAATGTCGGAAGAAAGTCCTACAATCAAATGGTAACCTCGAAGTGGCAGGGACAGCCATGTTTATTTCAGAATAAATACACTTCCAACAAAAGAAAGTAACAAAAGACAGGGATGGACATTATATCATCTAGGGTTGACAGCATCAAGAGGCATAACACTGATATAAATACACCAAAAGACGGAACAGTTATTATTATTTTGTTTTAATACGTTCATGTTTTCTTTAGTTTGCACTGCTATGTTCATTTAGAAATGTTGAAATTGCAGCTCAGTCCTTGTGTAGTTTGCACCACACCAGCCATCAGAGCTCTACTGCCCTTTACCTGCCACCTTGTTGCCTCCCTCCTTCCCTCCCCACTCCCACCACCCTGGTAGGCACAGTCTTGTGCCCAGTTAATTTGCTGAGATATTTCTGTTCTTTAGTTTTCTTTCTTTATAGTCCACATGTAAGTGAACTCACCCTGCACTTCTGTTTTTCCTTCTAGTTTATTTCACTTAGCATGATCTCCCCCAGTTCTGTCCATGCTGCCACAAAGGGCACAATTTGAAGTTTATTTGATAAGCATCTGTGTGGAATTCCATTGAGTGTATACACCAGTTTCTTTATCCAGTCGTCTGTTGATGAGCATTTAGGTTGTTTCCATGTCTTGGCTACTGGGAATTGTACTGGTGTGAGCTTAAGGCTTTAGATGATTTTTCTGATGAGTATTTTTTTTAATTCTCTGGGCATATATCTAGACGTATGATTACTTACTCAAATGCTACAATCTTTTTTTTTTTTTTTTTAAAGGAATCTCCATTTTGATTTCCTAAAAGTTTCAAGCAATTAACGTTCTCGCCAATAGCGCAGGAGTGTTTCTTTTTCTCCGTGTCCTCTCCAAAACTTGTTGCTGCCAGTCTGTATGATATAAACCTTTATGATATAATCTCACTGGCGTGGGCAATATCTTGCTGTGGCTTTCTCTTGCGTTTCTCTGACGACGAGCGATAGAGAAGTTTTTTTCATGCTTCTTTAGACCATCTGAGTGTCTTTTCTAGTCAGGTGTCTATTCACTTCTACTGCCCATTTTGCGACCAGATCGTTTTTTGTTCTTGAGGTGTGTGAGCTCTTTATGTAATATGGAGATTAAATTCTTACCTGATGTGGTGGTGTGTGAATATCTTCTACCATTCTGTGTGTTTCCGTTTGTTTGAGTGGTGGTTTCTATCACTGTACAGAAGCTTTTTAGTTTGGGAAATTATTTAGTTTCAGTTAAATTTATTTTTCCATAGCTGTCCTTTTCGCCAAAGACTTATTTCAGGTTCATGTTACGGAATTTATTTCCTACATGATGCTCAATGCGTTTTCTCACTTGACTCTTACATTCAGGTCTGTGATCTATTTTGAGTTATCTTCTGTATACGCCTCTAATGAGTAATGTAGTATCTTTTTTTCTTTTCTTTTCTTTTTTTGGCAGCTGTCTGTCCAATTTTCCCAACACCATTTGTTGAATAGACTTACTTCCTCATTTTATGCTCTTGGCTCCTTTGTCATAGATTAACTCTCCATATAACTGAGGATCTATTTCTGGACACTCAATTTTATTCCACTGGTGCGTGTGTCTCTTTCTCTTCCAATACCAAACTGCCTCTTTCTCTTCCAATACCAAACTGCTTTGATCACTATCACTCTGTTGTTTAGCTTGAGGTCATCAGTGTTATTCCATCACTGTTCTTTTATCTGAGAATGGCTTTGGCTACTCGAGGTCTTTTTGTTGTTGTTGTTGTTTGGTTTTTTGTTTCATTCAATCTTCAGTTTTGGTTGTTCAATATCCTCGGAAAATGTCCCTGGAATTCTGATGAGAATATCATTGAATCAGCATATTCTGCTGGATAAGATAGACGTTCAAACTATGTTGATTCTTGTAATCCAAGAGCACAGAATATTCTTCCGTCCCTACTTGTCTTCTTGGATTCCTTTTGCTAATATCTCGTACTGTTTATTATAGAGAGCCTCACCTCTTTTGTTAAGTTTATTAACAGCTGTTTTATCTTTGTTCGTGGTATGGTAAATAGGGTCTCTTTCTGACTTGCTTTTTTCTCTAATTCTTGGTTTGCATGTAAAAATACTACTAAATTTTGTCGTGAATTTATTTCCTGTCGGTGTACTCTATTTATTCTTTAGAGCAATTTTTGTTGCAGTCTTTAAATTTTCTGAGTATACTATCATATCATTGGCAAATAATAATTGTTTTATATATTCTTTTCCTACTTGGACCCCTTTCGTGCATGTTTCTTGATATATTGCTCCATCCAGGACTTCTAGTCTACGTTGAATAGCAGCATTGCAAGGGAACATCTTTTTCTTGTTCCAGAACCTAGGGGACATGCTTTCGACTTTTCATTATTTGGTGCGATGTTGGCAGTGGCTTTGTCAGCTATTGCTTTTATTATGTTGAGGTATTGGCCTTCTAGTTCCATTTTGGAGAGGGTTGTTTTGGTCTCATCCTGAATGGGTGTTTATCTTGTTAAATGCTACATGCGTCTATTGATATGACCACATGATTTTTAATTTATCCTTAATAATATTCCGTGCGCACCTGTAAAGAATGTTTAATACGTTCTGTTGTGGTAGATGGCTCTGTATATGTCTCTTAAGCCCCTATGATCTATTGCTTTATTTAGGTCTTTACTTCTATGTTGATTTTCTGCCTGGTTGATCTATTTATTGAGACAAGTGGGGTATTGAAGTTCCCTATTACTATTGGGTTGCTCTCATTGTCTTCCTGTTTCACCATAAGTTTTTGTTTTATGTATTTATGTGGACCAGCACTGTGTGCTTATATTCTAATGACAGTTACTTCTTGATGGATTAATCACTATAATGTGATTGTGAGGTAGTGCCCTCGCTTGCTTTGTGTTACTTGTTTTAGGTAGAAGTTTATCTTCTGTGCTCTTAGTATTGTAGTCCAGATTCCACTTCATCCCCAGTTTTTTAACAGATTTTTCCACAGTCCTTCACTTTCAACCTATGTTCTTATTTGGATCTGATAAGAGTTTGCTGTAGGGATGATTTCGATGCGTCTTGTTTCTTAATTCCAGACACGATGTATTTTGATTGGTGAGTTTACTCCATTTGTCTTTAGTGTGATAATTTCTATGCAGGGCTTTGTTGCTTTGTTACTGTCACTTGACCCTTTGCTTCTGTGTCTGTTGCTTCTTTTCCCATTTGTTTTGGTTTACTTTCTCCTCTGGAGGGTTTTCCTTGACCATTCTCTCTATTTCATCATTTCCCCAGCTATGTTTCTCTTTAGGAAATGGTTTAGTGGCTACCACGGAACTTTTCTCTAAGTTTGCCACTCCGCGACAATCTTTCATGAGCTGGTACCACATCACACTTATATGCTCATATAGAGTCATTTTTGACCTCCATTTGCTGTTTATTTGGTCTCCTCTGCTGATCCTTATTTTGTTCTTTGTTTATGACTCTATTTTACTGTTTATCATCATTCTAGGATTTTATTGAATCTTTCTTTTCATTTTTTTCTACTGTAGAACTTCCGTTGACAGTTCTTCAAAGGCAGACTTGGTGATGGAAAACTCATTTAATTTTTGTTTTTCATTCAATGTCTTTATTTCTCCATAATATTTGCGCGATCGTTGTAAGGCAGAGTACCTATACCTTGTAAGCTTTTCTTTCTTTCAGCACATTGACTAAGTCCTCCTGGCCTGGAGGATTTCTGCTGAGAAATCTAGTGAGAACCTGATGGGCGTGCCTTTGTAGGTTACATTTCTCTTTTCTCTAGCAACCAAGAGTTGTTTGTTTGTTTGTTTATTTTTCTTTCTCACTGGCTTTTGATATATTTGCTATGATGTATCTCGGCATGTGTCTTTTTGCATTTAGATCTTTGGGTGTTCTCTTGACTTACTGGGCCTCCATGTTTACCTTTTGTTACAGGTGTGGGAAGTTCTCTGCTAATGCAGCTGTAAATAACTTTTCCACTCCTTCCTTCCTCCCCTCTCTTCTGTGATACCTATTATCCCTGTTTTTAGTCTTTCTCTGGTAGCTGATATATCTTGCAGTGTTTCTTTACTTTTCTTCAATCTTCTCTCTTCTCCTCTATGATTTTCATCTGTTTTCTCATCCTCAACTTCAGAGATTTATTCCTCTGCGCGTTTTAGCTTGTTTATGGCATTTTACACGTTTGGTCTTCAACACATTTACGATATTTTCCATATCGCCAATTTCTGTTGTAAGTTTTCTTTATACCTTTGGTCTTTGGCAAATTTTCCTGTTTATCTGTCACTTTTTTAAGATCTTGGATTTGCCTTTGGGCCATTAATTCTGCCTCTTGCAGTTATTAAGGTTTTTTGTTTTTTGTTTTCTTTTCTGACTATCACTCTGAGTTCTTATCTGTTGGCTTATTGCAGTCAATACCATTAATTTTCTTCTTGGGAATCTTGGTGTCTTCCTCTCTTTGAGTCATTCGTGTTTTAATAGTTATTACAGAACAGTCCGCTCACCAACTCGAGAATTCATAGTTTCTCGAGGGTTCATGTAATATTCTCAAGTATAGACTACGCGTTGGAAAGCAAAGCAAGTGTCGAGAACCTTATAAAACTGAAATCATGCCAAGTATATTTTCCAATACCGTGACATGAAATTAGAAATCGAGCATGAAAGAAATGGTGGGAAACTTCAAAACATGTTTTTTTTTCCGAACGACTACTGAGAAAAAGAGAAATCAAAGGAGATATTAAAAATTCTTGGAGACGAATGAGAATGAATAAACAGATTATCAGAAGTTACAGGATGCAGTAAAAGCAGTACTAAGAGGTAGATTTATAACAATTTAGACCTATCTCAAGATACAAAATCATCTCAAGCGAGCTATCTAATATGACAACTAAATTTACTAAAAGGAGAAAAACAATCGAAGCCACCATTCAGGAGAAAGAAGGAAATAATAAAATTTTGAACAGAAATAAGTGAAATAGAAGTCCTAGAAAATGTGTAGGATAAATAAAACCAGTGCTAATTCTTTGAAGATATAAACAAAATTGGCAAACATTTGTCTGGGATCACTCAAAAAAACAGAGAGAAATTCCAAACAACTGGAGTCAGAAATGAAAGAGCATGAGTCACAACAGACACCTCAGAAACACAGGGAATCATAAGAGATGACTACAAACAACTATGTGTCAATAAATTGAACAACTTACAGGACACCTTCTGGACAAATATGTAGCATCAAAACAGCCTGACAAACTGAATCACAAACAAACATGAAACCTGAATAGTTCTACTAAAAGTAGAGAACTTGAAGACACACTCAAGAGTTGCCCACAAAAACCGCAATGGACCGTGTCTGCTCTACAGAGACAGCAGGTGGCCCTGGGGATGTCGGATAGCTCCATAAGAGCTGATAGTAATTGTTGAGAGAAATGGAGAGTGCGTTGTCCTTCATTCAGCTGACACAACTCAGAGCATTCGGACACCACCTCCAAAGAGTTGACATTAGGTATCCTTTGGAATGATACATTATCCAGACATCTTGCTCTGCCTGTGGGTGGCCAGAACAAAGAGGAGACCCCTTCTGATTTCTTAGCACATTCCAGTGCAGAAGGGGAGCACTTAGTCTCTAGTCCATGCCAGACCCTTTGTTAGGTACCCTGGTTACTTCACGTAACCCTTTAGGTCCCACTCTGGGATGGTCACGTGATTGATATTTACCACTCAGAACACTGAGGGTCTCAGAATCAGTATGCTGTCCAAAATCTTATTAGGAGTCATAGTGCTCATTACTTCAGACTCTTTCCAGGGATGGGGCGGGGCTGCTTTCCCTGTTTCCACATGGCTGCGAGCCTCATGCAAAGGAGAGGGTTTGGGCGGGGAGATCCATTCTAGAAGGGACATAAAAATGTGTCAGATTCATCAGATTCTCATCATTTTAGACCAGGAACATGGCAAGGGGGTCAACTATCACTATGTCATTCAACAATGTCTTGGAAGTCCTAGCTATAACAATTATGCAGTAAGAAGAAATAAAGAAACCCAACTTAGAAAAGAATAGCAAAACGACCACTTTTTCCAACTGACATGAGACAGTATGTAGAAAATTCAAACTATTCCGCCAAAAGTATTGGAATTAATAAACGAGTACAGTAATGTGGCAGGCTACAAAACTATTGTACCAAAACCAGTTTTACACCTTATATGCAAACAATGAAATAGAAGTAAAAAGTAAGAAAAACTCACATTTGCAATAAAAATAAAAATAATAAAATACATTGGAATAAACTTAACAAAGGAAAGGGAGTGGTTTTAAACACTGCTGAAAGAAATAGAAGGAGTTACATAGCGATGGAAAAATATTCCATGCTCATGGCTGGGAAGAATTAGCATGTTAAAATGATCATCTTACCTAACGTATTATACAGATTTAACTCAATGCCCATCAGAATTATACTGTCTTGTTTCACTTTCGAGTATAATGTTGGCTGTCAATTTATTATAGATGTCCTTTACTATGTTGGGGTATATTCCTTCTACCCCTATTTTATCATCAGCTTTTTTCCTTCAATAGGTGCAGAATCTTGTCAAATGATTTTTTTTCTGAATCTATTGATACGATCATATTTTTCCTTCCTTTTCCTGATGTGCTGAATTACAATAACAGATGTAAATATGTTGAGCCATGCTAGCATTCCTGCAATAATTCCTATTTAGTTATGATGGATGATCCTTGCGATGTATTCTTGATTTTGGTTTGTTAATATTTTGCCGAGGATTTTTGCATCTGTGTTCATCAGAGGTATTTATTTGCATTGCTCTTTTTGTGATATCCTCATCTTCTTTTGTTATCACTGTAACGCTTGCCTCATAGAAAGTGTTTGGAAGTATTCTAGTTCTTCGATTTCTTGAAAAGTTGGCAAAAAATTGACATTGCTCTCTGAAAGTTTGATGCAACTCATTAATAATACATCATCTGGCTCGGGGGCTTTCATCTTCAGGAAAAAAAGAACAAAAAATTAATTTGTCTTGATCCACAATAGATTCCCAAATAGACAAAACAACCACGAGAGAGAGAAAAAAAAGTGGAGGTGTCACACTCCAGGACTTCAAACTATTCTATGAAGGGGCAGAAATAATCAAAACAGTATGTATCAGAATAAAAGAGCAGATCAATGAATGATAATTGAGTGTCCAGAAATAAACATACATATATGTTGTCATGTAATTTGTGACTAAGGAGCCAGAAGCATACAATAGAGAAAGGAATGTTTTTTCAACAGCTGGAGTGGAGCAAACTGCACGTTCACATACAAAAGAATGACACTAGGTCACAATCTGACACCATACACAAAAATCAAGGTGAATAGATTAGATACTAGGAGGCAACATAAGCAATAGATTCCATGACGTCAACCTTAGGGAAGTCTTTGGAGACTTGATCCCCATGGCAAAGGAAACAAAATCAAAGATAAACACATGGGTCTAATCAAACTAAAAAGTTTCTGTAGTGCAAAGGAAAATATCATTAAAACAAGAAGAAATCCTATTGAGTGGAATAAGATATTTGCATGTCATACATCTCACAAGGGGTTAATATCCAAAATATATAAAGAAATCATAACACTCCAAACCAGAAAAGCAAACAATCCAGTAAGAATGAGCAGAAGTTTTGAATAAACCTTACTGCAAAGAATTCTTGCTGATGAGCAACAGGCACATGAAAAAAAAAAATGCCACCTCTCTTGCTGTTAAGGAAATGCAAAACAAAATGGCAATTAAATATCTCCCCACACATTAGAGAACGGTTATTATCCAAAGGACCATAAACGACAAGCTTTGGTGAGGAGGTAGTGAAAAGTGAGTCCTTCTACCCTTTGGTGGGAGTGTAATTTGGTGCAAACAATATAGAATTTAGCATGGAAAATCCTCAAAAAATTAGAATGCAAATTCCATATGATCCCCTTAACACAGGGTCTGGTATTTAGCCAAAACCACACCACCACCAACTGAAAGAGATATCTGCACCTTCCACATGTTCATTGCTTCACTATTTACAATAGCTAAGAAATGGAGACAACCAAAGTGCCCATTGACAGATGAGCAGACAAAGAAAAGGTGATATATATTCCCAATGGAATACTACTCAGATGGAAAAATGGATGAAATCCTGCTATGTGCAGCAACATGGAGAGAATTGGACGGGGTTTATGCTATGTGGATGAAGTCAGAAGAAAAACGCCAGACAATCTCACTAACATGTGGACTATAAAGAAACAAACCATAGGAATGGAGAACAAACTAAACCTTGTTCAATAACAGCAGAGTGAGTTATCAGAGGAGAAGAGGTATAGGAAGTAGAAAAAAATGGCAGTGGTAATCGAATGGACATTACTGAAGGACTACTAGAAATTTGTGGTAGGAGTGGTGTGTTGTATATCTGATGAAGAATCAAGCTGCATATCTATACTTATGTTTCATAAATCAAATCTACTTCAATTTAAAAAAAAGAAAAACTTCAATGGAAATAAATGTAAAAACTAGTGTTTGGTTTGATGCGATATTACAATTGACTGAGGTATGAAACTGTTCCTCTGAAACTTACCTAGTCCTAGCATTGTAAATTATGAAGCAATAATAAAAAGAGAGGAAACATCATTAAAAAAAAAAAAACCTGCCCAAAGAGAGCTATGCTATAAGACTATGTACAAAAAGTCTCTATTTATCATGCATAATTAAGTTCATAAAGAGCTAAACTTAAAATTTGATTAGGGAGCTGCAAACAAGTAGAAGCCAGCTCCATTGGCATCATCAGAGGATATCTCAGTACCTGTGCTTCGTCGAGCACAGGGCACCAAACAGGGAGATTTCAGGTGCTGGAGAATAGAGGAGAGGGAAAGCCATTACCCAGAACTTTAAATGAGCAGAGAGTCATAAGGTAACCATGCTCCCTGAACAAGGAGTTAGTTAGGGGAACACCATCACCCAAAGGAACTACAGTAGCTGTGAACGAGAGTGCAAGAAGATATATCTCTGAGTTCCCTGCCTCCTGTGCTGGAGAACTGCGGTGAGCAAATACCACATCTCCCCCCAGGAGATCCAGGGAGCTGACAGGGACAGACTTTGAACTTACTCACTTACCTGGAAGCTGTGGAGAAATAGAAGCAGGCTCCACTGGAGTCATCAAAGGCATTTCAAACCCGGGCTTAGTTGAGCACCAGGGAGCTCCCTGGGAGATTCCAGGTGCTAGAGAACAGTGCAGAGGGAGACCCATCTCCCCCAGTCTTTAAAGAAGCACACAGAGGCCTAAGGTAATATTTCTCCCTGGACAAGGAGCTGGGGGGAACAAGAACCTTCCCAGCTCCATCACCCAACGTAGTTTTGACAACAGTGCACAGGAGTTCACAGAAGAACAACCTGGGAGCACCCCCACTCCTGTGTTGGGGAGCCGTGGGCTTCACAGAATCTACTTGTTTACTTGGTCCCTGAACTGGGTAGCTTCCTATCAGCAATGCAAAAGAGAAATGCCCAACATTCCCACAGAAGCCAACTGACACCACTGAAGCACCACCTGCGGCCCACCGTAAGAGAGCACCGGAGAGAGGAACAGAGCACACACCTCCGGGAAAGCCAAATGTTCTGGCACTGGCCACACCAAAACCCAACATCAGTACTCAGGAAGAAATCTAACATAAAAAGAAGACGAAAGAAAGAAAACCACAGTGACAAAGCAGAAAGTCACGTCAAGATCAAAGTCGCCCAAAAAAGTGCAACAAGCATGAAGAGTGGAAGATGCCAGGACCTCCCCAAGAATAACTCCATTGGCAATGAATGGGGAAACCTAGCAGAGAAAGAGTAACAAACAGCAGATATTTTAAAAGAGCCGAATTAAGATGCAGGAAGCACACAAAATCAATCAAAGGCAACTGGAAGACCTCAAAAAGGTGATCAAAGGGAATAAGCCACTAAGGATAGAGAGGTCATGAAGAAACTCCTAGCAAAAATGTTAGGGATAAAAAGCACGGTCAAGGAATTAAAGATAAACATGGAATTCTCCATGGACTCAATCAAATCACGCAGAAAAATGAAACTCACAACTTGAAGACAAGATAACAGAGGCAGCCTTTGCGGAAAAGGAGAGAGAAACAAGTATAAGGAAAAATGAAGAACTCCTGTGAAAAATATCGGATGCCATAAGAAAAACAATCATAAGGATCATAGGTATCCCAGAAGGAAAGGAGAGGAAGAAAGGAACAGAAAACCTATTTAAAGAAGAAATAACAGAGAGTAACCATGGAGGTACAAGGAGCAGAGAGAACAAGGAAATTTCTAAATGCAAATGAAACGACCCCAGACAAATCATAGTAAAACTAGCAAAAGTCAACGACAAAGAAAGGCTACCGAAGGATGTGAAGTAAAAGAAGACCTACACAGGTATACTCAGCAGACTATCATGAGAATTCTCGGGAGAAGCACTGCAGACCAGGAGAGAGTAGAATGACATAGTCAAAATGCTAAAAGATAAAAGCTACCAGCGAAGACTACTCTACCCTGAAAAATTATCATTCAAATATGATGGGAAATTAAGTGTCTTAATGGCAAACAAAAGTGAATGGACTTTTCTATCACCAAGGCCGCCACTCAAGAAATCTTAAAAGGGACCCTACGACAGGGAAAAAAGAAAAAAAAAAAAAAGATACGCCAAGCCTCGAGAATGGTGATAAACAGCGAAGCAAAAGCAGAATCAAAGATGAGACCAAAAGGAGAAAAAAAAATCTAAGGGGGGAAATAAAAACACGTAACCTGCAAAAATATACAAATATGTTAAGCATCAGCGCATAAAATATAATTATAAAGTAGTACAGTATAGAAAACCCAAGGAACAGGGGGAAAAAAGTCCAAAAATGAAGAGACACATAGCAGGGAAGTAGACAAAACAGACAGAAAAGACGTTGAAAACCATCCAAAGGAGAAAGCAAACAAATCCCCAGGAATATAAGCAACAGGCAGAAACAAAACAAAACAAACAAAAACAATGCAAAACAAATGGTCAAATGACAGCAATAGAGTCCTACATTTCAAACATCACCCTAAATGTGAATGGACTAAACCAACCAATCGAAAGACACAGAGGGACTGGATGGACCAAAACACAGGACCCATCAATATTATGCCTACAAGAAATTCATATCGGATCCAAAGAAAAATAGGTCGAAAGCAAGGGCTGTGGAAGAATCTATCAAACTAACAGTGATGAAAGGAAATCAGGAACTGCAATATTGATAGCAGACAACGTAAAGTTCCAACTAAAAAGGGTATCGTGGGGCAAAAAGATGGACACTGAGTTATGATTAGGGGTGAATCCATCAAGATGAAATAACTCTCGTCAATATCTATGCACCCAGTATAAAACCATCTAAACATACAAAACACATACACACAGAGTGAAAGGCAGAGGTTGACAATAACACAATAAAAGCAGGGAACTTCAACACTCACTTTCATCAATAGCTAGATCATACAGGCAGAAAATCGGCAAAGGAAAAGAAACCCTAATGGAAGCAATAGAGATCACGGACCTAACAGGCATACGAAAGTTGTTCTACCCCAACAAAAAAGACTGCACATCCTTCTCAGGTGTACATGGAACATTCTCAAAGATAAACCATATATTAGGACACAAAGAAAATCTCAACAAATTGGGCTAGATCGAAATGATACAAAGTATGTTCATTGAACATACTGGGTTGAAATTAGAAATGAAACAAAATAACAAAACTGGAAGAGTCACATAGGTGTGGAGATTGAACAACACGCTATGGAACAACAGGTTAATTATCAATAAAATAAAAGATGAACCTCAGACCCACCTGGAAACAAATAAAAATTCAGAGATGAGCTACCAGAACATATGGGATACAGCGAAAGCTTTTTCTGAGAGAAATGTTTATAGCCATACAAGTGCAAATTTAAAACCAAGAGGAGGACAAATTAAATCCCTGAACTCACATCAGCGAGAAGTAGAAAGGGAAGAGCAATCTAATCAAGAGAGCGGCAATAGAAAGGAAAAAATAAAAATGAGAGCAGAAATAAATGAAATTGAAAACAAAAAGACCGTTCAAATGATCAAAGAATCCAAGAGCTCTTTCACTGAAAAAAATGTACAAAGCCGACAAATCCCTAGCTAGTATCACTAGGAAAAAAGAGAAAGTCCTATTAACGAAAATCAGAAATGAAAGAGGTGACTGTACAACTGAGAGCACAGAAAAGCAAAGAATCATGAGGCTGTATTTTTTTTATTGCAGCAACTTTCATTCTACACATTAAAATAAACTCATACGTATAGGTTCCCCATATGTGCAGTTTCCCTACTCCTTAGATATATGTCAGCACACTGCCCTCCACCAAATCACCAAGTGTTCTAAAACATTGTCCAGTGGGCTCTGCCACCACTTGCCCCCGCTCCCTACATCCCATTCCCTATTGGTAACACAGTCCGATTGCAAGCGTCCAAAGGTTGGTTCTATTTCATTGGTTCCTTTCTTTGTCTGTCCGCATTCCACCTATGAGTGAGGTCATCTGGTATCTATTTTTCTTCTTTTCACTTATTTCACTTAGTATAATTCCCTCAAGATACATCACATGTTGATTAAGAGGACAGGATTTCATCTCTTCTGAGGGCTGTGTAGTATTCCATTGTGTATATACATATGTATATATATATGTATATATACATCCTCTTTATCCATTCATCTGGCGTTGGTCATTTAGATAGTTTCTAGTTCTTCGTTTTTGTGAACAGAGCTGCAAGAAACATGGGGGGGGGTGCATAAAGCTCTGCAAATGAGTGTTTTTGTAACTTTTGGGTGAATACCCAGAAGTGGGATGGCAGCATCTTCAACTTTTTGAGGAATCTCCATACTGTTCTTTGAAAGGGGTTGCACCGATTTGCACTCCCACCAACAGTGTAAAGGTGTTCCCTTTTCTCCACATCCTCACCAACATTTCTTGTTTCCAGACTTTTGGATAATAGCCAGCCTCTCAGGTGTAAGGTGATATCTGATTGTTGTTTTGGTTTGCATTTCCCCGATAACCAGTGAGTAGGAACATCTTTTCGTGTGCTTGTTGGCCACATCTGTGTATCCTCTTCAGAAAAAAAAAAAATGTCTCTCCAATTCCTCTTCCCATTTTTGGATTGGATTGCCTGTTTTTGTGTTACTGAGTTTTATGAGTTCTTTGGATTTCTTGGATATTAAGCCCTTGTCATAAATATGGGGCACAAATATCTTCTCCCAGTTAGTAGCTTGTCTTTTTGTTTTGGTGATGTTTTCTTTCTCAGTGAAGATTTCAGTTTGATGTAGTCCCAGTTGTTTGTTTTACTTTTTGTTTCCCTTGATGCTGGAGTTGAGACCCCCAAAGGCCTCCCGACGAGTGATGTCATCCAGTGTCTTCCCTATGCTGTCTTCCAAGAATTTTATGGTATCCAGTCTTATATGCCCAAGTAGAGTCCATTTTGAGTTAATTTTTGTGAATGGTGTTAGAGAGTGATCTAGCTTCATTCTTTTGCATGTGGCTGTCGAGTTATCCCAACACTATTTACTAAAAGAACTTTCTCCAACACATACTTTTGGTTCCTTTGCCGTAGATTATCTGACTGTATGTGAGTGAGTCAGTTTCTGACGATTCCGTTCTATTCCACCGATCTGTGACTTTGTTATTGTTTTATTACCATACTGTTTTGATCACTATTGCTTTACAGTTAGTTCAGTATCTGGACGTGCAAGCCCTTCAGGTTTGTTCTTTTTTTGTCACAATTTCTTTGGCTATTAGAGGTCTTTTGTTATTCCACACAAATTATAAGATTTTTTATTCTATTTCCTGGAAATAAGTCTGTGGGATATTAATGGGGATTGTATTAAATCTGCATGCTGCTTTAGGTAAGATAACCACTTTAATGATGTTGATTCTTCCCAAACCTGAGCAGGGGGTGACTTCCCATCTGTTTGCATCCTCCCCTGTGTCTTTTAAGAAGAACTTAAGAGTTTTCACTGTACAGGTCTTTCACCTCACTTGTTAAGTATATTCCAATATATGTGAATCTTTGTACTTCTATTTTACATGGTGTGGTTTCTTGATTTCATTTGTTTTCATAGAAGAACGTGACAGATTCCTGGGCATTGATTTTGTAACCTGCCACTTTACTGTATTCGTTGATTAGTTCCATTACTCTTTAGACAGAGTTTTTAGAGTTCTCAATAGACGTAATCTTGTCATCTGCAAATAATGATGGCTTCATGACCTCCTTTCCAATTTGGACTCCTTTCCTTTGCTTTTTTACCCACCTGCTCTGACTAGAATTCCAGTACAATGCTAAATAGCAGTGGTGAGACAAGGGACAGCCTTGTCTTGTTTCCGACCTTAGAGAAAATGCTTTCAGTTTTTCACCACTGGCGATTATGAAGTTGGCCCTACGTTTGTCATATATGGCCTTTACTATGTTGAGGTACGTACCTTCTATCCCCATTTTATACACGGTTTTAATAAAAAATGCGTGTCGAATCTTGTCAGACGCTTTCTCTGCGTCTATTGATATGATCGTGTGGTTTTTCTCCTTGCTCTTGTTGGTAGGTTGTAGTACATTAATAGAATTAAATATGTTAAACCCGCCTTGCATCTCTGGGATAAATTCCACGTGGTCATGGTGGATGATTTAATGCATTGTTGGATTCAGTCTGCTAATATTTGTGAAGAATTTTTGCACCTATGTTCGTTAGAGATACTGGTCTATAATTTTCTTTCTTGAGGATGTCACTATCAGTTTTTGGTATCGGTGTGGTGTTAGCCTCATAGAAAGTATTTGGGAGTGTTCCCCGTTCTTCAATAATATTTTGGAAGCGTTTTGAGAAGGATAGGTATTAATTCTTCGCTGAATGTCTGGTAAAATCACTGGAATAGCAATCTGGTTCTGCGCTGTTACTTTTGGGAGACTTTTGGTTACCTCTTCAATTTCTTTGCCTGTCATCAGTCTCTTCAGGCTTACCAGTTCTTCCAGGTTCAGTCTTGGTCGACCGTATTTTTCTACAAATCTGTCCATGTCCTCAAGGTTGTCCACTTTGTTGGCATAGAGCTATTCGTAACAGTCCCTTATGAGGTTTTGTATTTCTGTGGTATCTGCTGTAAATTCTCCCCCTTTTGTTTGTGATTCTAGTTATAAGAGTTTTCTCTTTCTTTGGTTGGTGAGTCTAGACAATGGTTTGTCAATTTTGTTTATTTTGTCGAAGAACCAACTTTTGGTTTCATTGATCTTCTGGATTGTCCTTTTGTTTTCTATTTCATTTATCTCTCCTTGAATTTTGATTATTTATTTTCTTCTACTGCCTTTTGGCTTTAACTGTTCTTCTCTCCCTAGCTGTCTTAAATGTAGGGTTATATTGCTTATTTGCAATTTTTTAATTTTTCTTAAGGTAGGCCTACATTGCCGTGAACTACCCTCTTAGTACAGCTTAACTACTGCAGCATCCCATATATTCTGACAGTTCATGTCTTCATTCTCATTTGTCTCCAAGTATTTTTATGTTCCTCTTTGATTTCCTCTTTTACCCAAGAGTCATTCAAAGCACACTTTTTCATCTCTAATTAATCTGGGGTCTTACAGCTTTCTTTTTGTGGTTGATCTCTAATTTTAAGCCACTGTGGTCAGAGAGATGCTTGGTATGATTTCAATCTTTGTAAATTTGTTGAGACATATTTGTGTCCCAACATATGATCTATCCTTGAGAATGTTCCATGTGCACTTGAGAAGAAAGTGGAATCTGTAGTGGTGGCGTGAAGTGCTCTGTATGTGTCTACTAGACCTAACTGCTCCAGATGGTCATTTAAAGCTGCTGTCTCCCTGTTAATTTTCTGCCTCGTTCATCTGTCCACTGCTGTAAGTGGGGTATTTGAGTCTCCTACTGTTACTGTGCTGCTGTCAATATCTCTCATCAGGTCTAATAATAGTTGCTTAATATATTTTGATGCTCCTTCCTTTGGTGCTTACATGTCAATCAGCAGCATGTCTTCTTGCTGGATTGACCCCTTAGTCATTATATAATGTCTATCTCTGTCTCTTCTTATGCTTTTCAGTTGGAAGTCTATTATATGCAATTAAGTATGACCACTCCTTCTTTTTGTGCTTGCCATTTGACTACAGGATTGTCTTCCAGCCATTGACTTTGAGTCTTTGCTTCTCTTTGTTTAGAATTGTTTTATTTATTTTATGTAGTTCTTCATCTTGGTTGTTTTCCCAGGCCCCAGGTCTTGAACTGGGGACCTTAGGATGTATGTGGACTACTCCCAGTTAACTAACCACTAGAACACCAGGGAGCACTGAATCTTTGGTTATCCTTTTAAAGAAGGTGATTTTCCTGAATGCAGCAGAAGATCAGGTTATGCTTTTTAATACATTTGGCCACTGTGTGTCATTTGACTGGCGAGTGCGGTCCATTAACATCTAGGGTGATTATTAGATATGTAGATTTTTATTATCAGTTTGTCATTTGTCTTCTCTGTGTTGTATCAGACGGTGACTTTGTTCTTCTCTTTCTCTTCTTAGGTGGGTTTGGTGTAGTCATGTTCTGACTGGTTTCCCTTTTTGTTTTCTTCTGTTTTCCCCCTTGGAGATATATTTTGAGGTTACCCTGAAGGTAGCGTTAAGAATTCTCTGTTTATGTACTATTTTTGTTTGAAAACTGATGAATCTTACACTCGTTCTAACCATCCACATTTTTGTTCTCTTCTCATCCTCCCCAATTTTTTTTTTCATATTTGCTGTCTCACTCTTTTAAAGTGGGGTTTCTTTACCCTTTCTCGGGCATCCTTTAGTATTTGTTGCAGAGCTGGTTTTGCGGTGAGGGATTCATTTAACTTTTGCTTATTGGAAAAGCTTTTTATCATCACTTCAATTCTGAATGATTACCTTGTTTTCTTTCAGGACTTTGAATATATCATGCTCTTCCCTCCTGAAGCGTAGGGGGAAATAAAAGGAGAAATACAGGATGCTTTCACCAATATGTGGAATACAGTAAAATGAAACAAATAAACAGGCTAACCCCAGCAAAAACTCACAAGACACATGAGGATGGCTGCCAAGGGAGTTGCAGGGACGGAGAGAAGGAAAGAGGGAACAAAGTGGTGATAAAGGACACTGTAACTGTGGTGGGTTTGGCATGAAATACAGATTTAAATTCGATTTCAATATTCTAAAATGAATACAGCATTTTGAACAAAATAAGTATTAAGAAAAAGACACAGTGAAGAAATTGAAGATAAACTTGGAAAGCTCCATAAACAGATTCAATCATGTGGAGGAACAAATGTCGGAAATTTCAGAAAAGGTCACCGAGGCAGCCCTCATGGAAAAGGAGAGAGAAGTAATACTGAGGCAAAATGAAGAAATTCTACAAGAAATATCAGACCCCGATGAGAAATCAATCATAAGGATCATAGGTTTCCCCAAAAGAGAGGAGGTGATAAAAGGTATTGAAAACATACTCAAGCAGATGAGAGCAGCAGACTTTTCCACATCTCTTATAAAAAGTAATAATAGAGGTTCAAAAAGTAGATTAAAAAAAACCCAAACCTATAAATATAAAGAAGCTCCTAGACATAGCATAGTAAAACTAGCGAAAGGCAATGACAGAGAAAAACTATTCAAGTCTGCTTGACAAAAGAGAAACATAACCTACACAGGTGTACCCATTAGGGTATCATCAGATTTCTCAGCAGAAACATTACTGGCCAGGAGACAGCGGAATTATATATTCAAATTACTCAAATACAAAAACAGCCAGCCAAGAATACTCTATCCTACAAAACTATCATCCAAATATGATGAAGAAATAAGGGTCTTCAATGATAAACAAAAAGTAATGGTTTTTCCACCACCATGCCTGCCATTCCAGAAATTGAAATGGGTCCTAACAATAAGGAAAAGAAAACAAAGAGCCACTAAATACTGAGAAACATGATAAGTAGGAAACCAAATGCAGAAACAAAGACAGAACCAACTGTCAGGAACAAAAATCACCAACTGGAGAAATGAAATCATGTAATCTGTATGTACATATAAACATGATATGGTGACATCTCATGAAAGAGTATAAACGATGCAAAGACAGCGATAACCTATGTGACAACCACGAAACCTAACCCTAAAGAGACACATAGCTGAAAACCAGGCGAAACTGAAAGAACCAACAATGAAAACCATACAGAGGAAAAGGCAAATAAAAACAAATGGAAAATGAAGAAACAGATACAGAAAACAATCAGATGACAGCTAGGAAGCCCTATATATCAAGTATCAGCCTAAATGTGCATGAACTGAATGCACCAGTCAAAGTATTCAGCGATGCTGGCTGGAGCAACAAAGCAGTACTCATCAATATTATGCTTATAAGAAACTCATATAAGATCCACAAACAACCACAGGTTAAGAGGCAGACTGTGGAAAAGTATATTAAAGCACCAGTGATGAAAGGAAATCAGGAACTGCAATACTAATTCAGACAAGATAAAATTCCACCTGGAAAGTATATCATTATGGTCAAGGGGGCAATTCATCAAGAAGAATTAACTATCGTTAGCATATATGTACCCAATATTGGACCATCTAAATATATTAAACAAGTATTGACAAAGCTAAAGGCAGACATTGACAGTAAAACAATAATGGTAGGGGACGGGAAAACACCGCTTATGTCAATAGATAGATCATTCAGGCGGCAAACCATCAAAGAAACTAGGACTTGAAGTAATAGATCACATAAACCCAATAGCCATATGCAGGATAGTCTATCCCAACAAAAAGGAAAGACATACTTCTCAAGTGTACATGGAACATTCTCAAGCTAGACCGCATCTCGGAACACAAAACAAGTCTCAGCAAATTTAGCGAGACCGAAATTATAGAAAGCATCTTCTCTGACCAAAAGGGGGTCAAACTAGAAAAAGCCCGAAGAAGGAAACTGCAGGAAACACAAAGATGCAGAGATTGAACAACATGATTCGGAAAAAGACTCATGGGTCATTGATGGAATTAAGTCTTACCTGGAAAGCAGTGAAAAGGATGCTATGAGCTACGAAAACAGGTGGGATGCAGCAAAAGGAGTTCTGAGAGGAAAGTTTATATAGCCACACAAGTGCACATCAAAAATCCAGAGACAGCCCAAACCAACCCCCAACCTCCCCCTGAAGGAACTAGAAAGAGAAAAACAATCAGAACCAAAAATCAGCAAAAGGAAGGAAATGATAAAAATAAAAACGTTTCAGAGCCTACTACTCTTATTGATTTGCAGTCTTGGGGCTCTGTATTATAGACGATGCCCTGAATAAAGACAGTGTGTCTGGGCCTTCCCCGACAATACTTGGCGTCAGTAGCAGAATTTTGTGGGATTGACATGGTGGGTGGCCCAGATTTGCAGGTGTTGAGAAGGGACTGCTTATTTTGGTCATAAGTCACTGTCAGTGCTTTGTTTTGATAATCCCTAGGAGGGTTGAGAGTGAGGGTGCAGTTACAAGGGAATGGAGGTAGAGCCCCCACATCTTTTGTCTGTGTAAGGGCAGAGGTGTTATTGTGAACTATGCAAAGAGGCGCTTTGAGTCTAATTGGGCTGTGAAAAGAGGACCAAACAAGGGCTTAAGTTGGGGTGCGCTGGTGAAAAGGTTTTGTCTGTATATTTTGAAATAGTGCCATGGTCCTGGAAAGTAGCAGATAATGCTAGGAAGAAAGGTGTAAGGGTGCTTTTGGAGATTGGTGCGTGTAGGTCCGAGAGAGTGTGTGTAGCCCAGTGTTGCCTTAACAGTGGTCCACTGGCAGAGTGTAACTGGATGTGCCAAATAGCGTCCACCAGGGGATATGCGTATCCAGCAGTTCCTTGCAAGTGCAGGGCTGCTTGATTGAGAAGACTATGTGTCAAGTTAAGGACTTTATATAGGGATAGGGAATAGAAGGGGTCTTTGTAGGAGGAAGACGGGCATATGAAAAGGAAAATAAGAAGGATCATATTGGCACAGGCAGGAGGATATGGGGCAGAGGCAGGTTAGGGGAATGCAAAGTAAAATGAAGTCTATCCCAGTTATGGTGAGAATGAATGGGAGGGTCATAGGTAGAGAAGGAACTCAACCCACTCTGTTACCGCCTCTCAGGAATAGTCAGAGAAATCTCCTTATAAGGATGCATCCCACAGAAGGTAAGGAAATGTTGTTCCCTGGTGGTTGTTCTGGAAGAAGAGGGGACAGTCTGTAGTGAGGCTAGAATGAGATCAAAGAAGGAGCCAGTGCGAGTAAAGTAAGATTGTGAAGAGACCGAAACACTTGAGTATTCGTAGGTTCACAAATCTGATGATTGTGGGTGAGGTTCCTCCGGAATCCATGTCAGTTGGAGTCTGGCTGGCTTCAAGGCACTACAGTCATAGCTGGTGGAGCTGGGAGGGGCATCGGGAGGGTCAGTGTGCTTCAGTCTGGAGATGTGGAACCAAGAAGACAGTCCCCTAAGGTTTGTTGCTATGTGGGTAGTGAGGAAGACCTGGCAGGACCAGTCCATCTGGGCTTGAGAGTGCCAGTGGCATGAAGGTCCTTGAGATATCGCCAGTCTCCTGAGGGTGGGCCAGGAGAGGGTTTAGGAAGGACAGCATCTGCATG
>RJWH01008849.1:0-27138 GCA_004363575.1 Solenodon paradoxus | reverse complement strand
TGACTGTCGCCCTGGGGCCCGTGCTGGGCAGCCGCAGCCTTGCTCTCTGGTCGCAGTGTCACCAGCGTGTCCCAACACGAACTCACAGGGACAAGCGCTGTGCACATCCACGGGGGCCTGCAGTGCTTTCGTGCTGGACAGTGACACACAGCTCCCACCGCTCATGCGTTTTGTTAGAAAAACCGTCTTTCCTGCGCCCGGGCCTCAACACGGCCGCGAGCAGACATCGGTGCTGCTGACACCTGGGCAGCAGTGCCCAGCACCCTGGGGTCCCTGCAGTCGGCCGCCTGAGAGTGGGGGCCTTGCTGTGCCTCCGAGCTCGGCGTGTGGCCAAGGGAACCGGTGTGCCTGGGCGTCGCGTGCAGCCCTGACTGTACCTGTGCTTGGTGGCCGGCTCGACTGCAGCTGTGAACTGTCTGGAGGACTCGCCGCCCGGGCCTGCAGGGGTCAGGTAAGTGCGGTGCCAGCCGAGAGCAGGACCTCAAAGAACCGCTCCACAAGCTTCCTTTAGATACAGCGACTGAACAGAACTCAGTGGTGGATTTCGTTTGGATTTCAACCATTTGTTCCTGCTGCGTTCTGCCAACTGACGGGAAAGGAGTGGGCATGACTGGGCCCTCCTTGGCACCAGGGGGCGCTGAGCGACTTGTTTTCCTAACGAGATGCACCATCCCGCATCCTTCTGAAAACCAGCTGCTTCTAATACAGAGAGAAGAGAAAGCCCTCAATTCTAAGACCCACCTGGGGACGGTCAGGGTCAGAGTTCATGGAGCCCAAACCCTGCTATTCAAATACAGAATCTGAAAACTAGTGAAATTAGCACAAATGGAGGTAAATTGCTAAAAGCAATCAGCATGCAACCACTCTGACGTCCACATCAGCTTAGTCAGACTTGACTAAGTCGGCCTACTGCTTCTGTGCTAAATGGAGTCATCAAAGGCTGGGAGCAGAGACAGGTGTGCCAGCACAGACGGGGCTTTTCCTCCTGGTCCCCTACCCGTCCAGCCAGGCCTGACCCCGCCGGCCCGCAGGTCCCCACCACCTTCTTCGCTTTGAGCAGCAAACCTTAAGCCTCCAGCGTGCAGCCAGCTCTCTGAAGAAGCAACAGCAATTTTTGTTGCTCAGGGGCCCGAGCGCCCGAAGATGCCCCTGGACGCTCACTTCAAATCATAGTGTTGTCGAAAGAAAACCTGCAAAACACGAAGAGCCGGGTCGCATCCCACTGAGGCTCGGAGGCAGCAGGGGCGCTCCTGGACTGTGCGATGCCAGCCCACCGGACCCGCCTCCTGCCGCATAGCAGCAAAGTATTTTTATAAAATACTGTGCAAATTTAATACAGAAACTCAAAAACCAGCACTGCCCGGCCCCTGGCGATGGTGCTGCAGGCTCCTCCCCGATGCGCTCTTCTCAAAAGTCGGAGCAGAGCCCCCAAGGCGGAAAGGCCTGCACTTGATAGGGGAGCACTCCGCTCAGGGTCACTGGGGCTCCCTTGAGGAAGTGGGGTGACCGGTCAGCAGCTGGGGAAATCCCCAGTCTGCAGCGCAGGCCCAGCCCTCCCCCAGCCGGGCCCCTTTGCTCACGTTCAAGACGTGGGAGCGAGGTCGCTTTAGGTCAGGTTGGCCGCTGTGGCCGCCGCAGCCGAGCTGGGCCAGACCCCTCCCGGGCAGACTTTCCTCACTCTGGCCGGGTCCAGCCGCTGTCTGCACCCGCTGGTGCTCGGCCCCTGCTAGAGGGGCTCCGGGTCCAAAGGGGTCTTTAGTGAGGGGCGCGGATCAGGTGTCTCCGCCGCAGCCACGGCCTGCCTGGGGGGACCTGTGCCGCCAACGCCGAGGTGGGGCTGGTAAACCGCCACTTTCCTGGTGCCTGCTCCTCCGGACCCCGCTGGCACAGCCCCACGCGCCGGTGGACGGAAAAGCAGCTTCCCTGCCCGTGTGCTGATCCTGTGCCCGCGCAGTGTCAGGAGGCCGGGAAGGAAGGGGTTACTGGGTCCCGCTGCTCCGAAATTGCTACCCTCAGCTCAAATCATAGCCTCGCCTCTTCTGAAAACACGCTTGCCATGTTTAATCACAGCCTCCGTGATTAAGGACAGAATGAAAAGGAGACATGACTAAGGAACCATTCAAATAAACACAGAATTAAGATGTTGTGATATGTTTATAAAGACTAGAGACATCTGGAAGATTCCAGCGAACGAGGACGGGTAAGGCCGTCTTTCCTTAATGCGGCTTTGAGCACACGAAACGGCGAACGCTAACTGCTGCCGACACCGTCGTTTTCCTTTGTCTCTCGACCAGGCCAGGCGCGGAGCCTTCCCTCACCCCCGTGAGGATGCGTGTGCGGCCTCAGCCCGACCCCATGTCATCTGAGAGCGAAGCCACACGGTGTTGAGACAGTGTCACGTTCACCAAGGCCTGATGTGCCACGCTGGTCACCGGCCATTCAAGGACAGGTCATGTTCCTGGGTCATCGAGCATTCCCCAGCAGGGTCGGTGTCTGTCCTCCAGGGCCTGGACACAGGGAGTCCCAGCCTTGCTGTCTCAGGAGGGCCATTTAAGAAAGCAGGTGCATTCGAATGACAGGGACCTGCCTGCCGGGGACTCAAGGATGTCCACACAGCCTGGCTGGGACAGGAGGGCAGGCAGGGCACTGCCCAGCACCACCGGACAGGACACTGATGAGGGTCTGCTACTCTCGGTTCAGAGGGGACACTTCATGGAAGGAATGCGGCACATGGAGGGAACAGCATCGCTGGCAGCGTCACTGGTAGAGACTCTGCGGGTCCCAGGCTCCAGCGTGCCCCCCATAGGGACCCTGAGACCAGGTGAGAGTCGGTCCTCAGAAAGGCTGGGCTGGGAGCTGGAGGGCTGGGGCGGAAGACTCCTGCTGACACCCGGGATTTGTTTCAGCCTCTCGGTGGTGTCGGCCCAGGGCCCTCTGAGTGCTGTCCACGCAGGTCAGGACAGTGCCCTCTCCCACCGAGACAGGCAGGAGGGCAGGGAAGGGCGTGGGTCGGGGCCTTGGGAGCCTGTGTATCTCGAATAAAGAAGAGTGTCGAACGGAAAAGAAGACGGATGAAAAAGAGCCTCACCTGGACACAACCGAGCCCGCAGCAGGCTAAGCTGGTAAAACTCGAACTATTTCTTCAAACTAGGGAAACGCTAATGGGCAGAGGTTGAAAGAAGACATTCCCTCCCTTCCTCCTCCTTAAATGGGCCGGAATTTAAGACCTGCTCTATTTAAGTGCCGTCGCCTCTTTGTTTTACTGGGAGGACAACTCTGATATTTTCTGTTTCTGTTATATGAGTTGGGACATTGTTTCTAGGGGACAACCTGACAACAAATAATTAAGATCATGAAAAGTTCAGATTCTTTAAACTGTCTGTAACAGAACTAAATATGAAGAAGCTATGTCTGCTTTACCCACCACCGCACCCTCTCGCTTTTAAAGTCCTGACCACATTTTCCAATACATTTTATTGGACGAATGAATAATAATGCTCAAAGAATGCATTTTAATAGAGAAGTAGGCTTGAAATATCCTGAATGTCAGTATCAAAAAAAAAGAAAAAAAAAAAAAGAATAACTTTTGGTCTATTCTTCTGAGAAAAGGTCATCGGTCAATAAAATAACATGTAAATTGAACTGTAATAGCAAAAGAATGCTCGCCAAGCAGTGATATAAAGTAGCCCAGGCTTCATTGTCAAATACAATTAGAACAGTAACAATGCAGCTTGGGCTGCGGGTCAGCTTGTCTGTGTTCTTAGACTCAGCTCTTCTCACAGGACGCTCGCAGTTCCTGCTGATGGTGGACGTGCAGATCAAATTGCTCTGCATTTTCGAAATGTTTCACACGTTTGTCTAGGAAACCTACACGAAATATCACATCATTCTGCTTAACACTCCTGATGAGACAAATTGTATATATACACATAGATTTGGACATACATATACACACATAAAAAATAGATATGTGCATACAGCCACAGATAAACTAAAAGCATTTCTTGCTCTTTATTCTCTTTATATTTTAGCATAAAATCTAATGCCGGATCCATTTCAGTGCGAATGCAGTCTTTGATGATTGCCAAATTAAGATTTTTTTTTTTTAGCTTGAGATCAGTAGACTACTTATTACTAATAAAGATGAAAATATGACCCAAACTTGACACAGTCCATGTTTCAACAAAAGGGACGATTGTCACAAGCAGTTGCTGGACTGAGCAGCCCTGCACATTACGGTGGGTAATTACTGTTTGTGGCAAATGCCACAGCGTTCAGAAACCGCCTCGCATTTATCTAAGCAGTTTCCATTCCAGTGGGTTCGCACACATACTCACTGCTCAGTATTATGGAGGGTTCTAAAGCAAACCCTTCATTTTGCTTCCCCCTAAGTGTGATTTTAAAGAATAGGATTTCTGTTTCCATCATGAAGTTTCAGATTTATTTACACACAGTGGCGTTTCCATACAATCTCTGGAAAGTGAACACTGGCCAGAAAAGAAACGGGCAAGTATAAATACAAATACTTATATGTATGCATATGGATAAATTCTTGATATATATTATATATATATGTATATATATAAAATATGTAACAAGGACATATGGAAAAAGAAACCAAAGTAACAAATAATAAAGTGCAGGGAGTTTCTATAAAGGATGAATGCTGAGAAGAAAACAGGTGTTCCCGGACCTGGAGTTGCCTTGTGACAGTGTTTCTCTGCCGAAGTGGTTGGCAGATCAGCCGCCCAAGAAGGTGCGGTCTGAGACGAGTCCAGTTCTACCTCTAACAGCTCTGGACTGTGGGTGACAGCTCCGGGGATTTGACATTTCTCAGTCAGACCCACCTCACTTGTCAAAAAAGGGGATGGTCAGCACAGACCGCCGCAGGGCAGGGTTTCCGGTCAGGGCTGACCCCTAAGCTCGAAAGCGGCATCAGCTGACAGCCCAGCCCAGGTCACGCGGGGCCTGCTTCTGGTCACTCTGTAAGTCCCATTGACCGGAGCATGGTGTGTGACCGCTTCTGTTCCGTCTACAGCTGCAGTCACAAGGCAGGGTGACGGGCTGTGACGGGGCTGTCCCCCTTTCAGCACACAAACTACTATCTTGCCTTCGTCAGAAAAGCTTTTCCCAGCCGGCTCTGAGGCACAGACTGAGCCCGACCCGGGGCCCGCTCAGCGCGCAGCAGTGCAGCCCACACGCAGGGAGTCCCCAGCATCTCCCAGGGCAGGCAGGGAAGGACAGACCACATTCAGGACACAGTGTCAGCAGATGGAGCGAGAGTACAAAGAGGTGAGCTAGGACAGACAGCGGGCGGACGGACGGACGGACGGCAGGCAGAGGATAGATAAGTGACACTGGATACATGATACGCAGATGGTCAATCACAAGTAGAGGACGCAGACACATGACAGATAAAAGGATGGGTAGATACTGTCAGCACAACATTTAAAAATAAGGCAGAGACACTTACATATGAAAGAAACACACGTTCCTATAAAGACAGGAAAGGTTAGTCACTGGGAGACAGGATGTGCCAAGAAATAAATGAGTGAGCTGGACCATCAGATTGAGCAATTTTCCCAGAAAACTGAAAGAAAAGGTAAAGAGATGTGGTTTACAGAAAAGAACCAAATAAGAACATTTCCCAAAGGAGAAGCACAAATTGGCCAGAAGAAAGTATTTGGAGAAACAATAGAGATTTCCACGCTGGAACTATGCCAGGCTACTGTTCACCATGAAGACCCACAGACGTGATTAAGTTTAGCGTATTTTCTTGCACCAAAGAGCAGACGTGACCTGCGAGCAGGATGGCCAGATACCGGCCCGGATGGGTGACAGAACTGAGGTCACGTCATCATGGAAGCTGCTTCTGCCTGGAAGCCGTGTGCCCAGCTTTGCGGCCTGAGCTTGGGGAGGAGGGGTGAGGTGCGAGTGTGAAAAGGAGAGCTAGGTGTGGGCTCTCACGGGACGTCTGTGCGGAGCCCCAGTTGCAGCTCCCAGGGCAGGTGTGCAGACACCTGTCGCCCTGCCTGCATCGACCGAGGGCGGAGCTGAGGCCTCATCCCCCAGAGAGGCGGCCACACAGCAACTCAGCCCATCCCCGGGCGCAGAAGCCCTCCCGTCACGCATCGTTCTGAGACCCACTTGGGCTGCGGGCCATTTCTGCATTTAGTGTAAAGATGTGTATCCTCTTTGCCAAAAACCTGGCAACTGCTGTGACCTGGTTACCCCGTCCCTGCACGCCAGACGCACAGGACAGGACGCGTGAAAGAACTGAAGAGAATGGAGTCCTGTCAACAAACGCCGTCCCAAGTCCAGTGGCAACACCATCTGAGTCCCTTGTCCAGCTTGTTCTGTGTCCTTTCTATCTGCGTAGAAGAAAGACAGGTAAGAACATTCCAAATGAATCTAAAGAGTCTTTGACACTTTCAGGTGATGAGAAGGTGCTTCTCATGGCTTAATGGACAAGATCATTTTGTAACTCACAAAATGCTGCTTTTACTGTCGGTGTCTTTGCGTTTATGAAATGAGTGGGGCTACAGGCTGGTGAGACCCCCACGAGCTTACTGGGAGAAATCAGATCTTTGCTCCAGAAACACACCTTTCCTAAGACTCAAGATGATTTTCCAATGAAAATGTTTGCATTCAAATCCATCTTCACACAAGGAAATAATTTACTCTGAGCTAGAACGACCAGTAACAATGGAAATCAGAAACAGACAATCCCACACTTCTGATATTGGCGTGGTCAGGTACAGATTTAAAACAACCTGAAACAATGTTTATCATATTCAGAGGAATGACAGCGAGTCTGAAAATACTGGCAGGGGTTAGTTAACTAGGAGCAGACACCACAGAGCATTTAGGCGCAGAAACTCAGCAATGAAGCTGAAAGTTACAGGGGTGAGTTTAGAAGCAGAGGAGATTCAGCTAAAGAGAGAATTGGTGAGTTGGAAAACAAGTCTGAAAAAGTCATTCAAAACTAAGCACAGAGAAGATAAAACAGAATTAAAGTGCTAAAGAGAGCGGGAAGGCGTCATGAGAAGTCTGATGCATGCATACAGAGTTCTAGAAGCAAAGCAAAGGGGGACGAAATGCAAGAACATCTGCCAATGCAAGAATTTTCCAGAAATAATGGACGAAAAATTTGCATCATGAAGACTTTCACTTTCAAGGAGGATTACGTAAATTTTTCACATGCACATGTACCAAAGAAAAACTTGAAACATCAAAAATAAATGTTCTAACTATGGTCACTGAAAATTGACAGCTCACCTTGAGAGAGATTTAAAAAGCAAGAATTAAGGTGACAGGCTACAAAATGAACATTAAAAGATTCACTGCATGCATATACATAGCAATCCAGCAGATGGAGAACTTGGGAATACAATCCTATTTACAGTTGCCTGGAAAAGAATGAAATCTCGTGGAATACATTTAACCAGAGGAGTGAAAGACCTGGACGCTGAAGCTGCGAGGCCACGCCGGAGGGCTGGAAGCAACATCACGACGATGCTCTTCTAACCTGTGCAGGTATTCATGTCATGCCCGTCCAAATCAGTTCCACTTTCCGCACAGGAGAGCAGAACATCCTGAAATTCATTTGGAACCACCAAAAGAGCAAAAACAATTCCACCCTGAGAAAAAAAGAAAAGAAATCAAGGCGTCACAATCTCTTTACTACAAAGCAATAGTCCTCAAGTCACCAGGGTAGTGGACTGAAAACAGGCACAGATCCACGGACCAGCACGGAGTGTCTGAGAATGAGTGATTCCTGACGAAGCGGCCAAGAGTCCCCAGCGGAGAAGGACTGTTTTCAGAAACGGTGCTGGGGACGCTGGGCATGCCAATGATTGAAACGGCCGCTATCTGACCTCAGAGACAAAAAGTAGTTCAAAATGGGTTAAAGACTTGTATTTAAGACCGACAACTATGAAACACATTGAAGAAAACTAGGTGATGTGCTTCCTGACACTGACTTAAGAGTTGTCTGTGCCAACTTGACTCCAAAGTCAAGGGAAACAAAAGCCAAAATAAGCAAATGGGATCATATCAAATGAAAAGCTTTCGCACAGCGAAAGAAACTCTTAAGAAAACAGAAAGACAGCCTACTGAATGGGAAAAGGATTTGTAAAGGTCTTCTTATCCAGAATACATAGAGAACTCATAAATTCAACACGAGCACAACAATCAATGCCGTGAACGAGTGGGCGCGCCCTGATGGCTCCGGTGAGATGGTGGCTGGGGCGGGACCCTGTGAAGCCCAAGGATTCAGGTTTCAGAACCCAGGCCCCAGGCGAACAACCAAAAATAAATAAACAAATAAATGAAAGCGCTTCCTCTCTCTGCCCTTCAAAATGTTTCTTCCTCCTCCCCCTTCCTCTCGTGAAAAAATGGGCAGATTTCTGAACACACTTCTTCCAAGAAGACAGGCAGATGATCAACGTGCGCTTGAAAAGACATTCCTCATCTCTGGTCATCAGGGAGAGGCAAAGCCAAACGATGAACCATCACCTCCCTCGTTGCTGCGACAATGGCTGTCATCCAAAGACAAAATCCAAGGTGCTGTCCAGGAGAAAAGCGGAACTTTCACACGGCTGGTGGAGGGTAAACCGCTGCAGCCACCAGGGAACACAGCACGGAGACGGGGCTGAGAACGGAGAACGGGGTTCCATGCGAGCCCGCGCTCTCGCTGCTGGTGCTTCCTCCCCAACCAGAGCATCACGAATTCAAAGAGGTGTGTGTGCAGCCACGTTTGCTGCCGCATTCTTCTCACAGCCAGCACTCGGGAGGGAGAGCCCTAGGCGCCATCGCCAGAGATGGGGACAAAGAGACTGGTCTGTGTGCCCGCGTGAAGCCTGGGGATCCTCCCGTTTCCAACCACGTGGGCGGACGCGGCGGCAATTATGTTGCGTGAGACCAAGCAGAGGACAATGTCACTTATATGTCATCTACAGAGAAACCAAACAACCCAGGAACCGAATCAGACGAGAGCAGACGTTAGTCTTTAAAATCAAATTATTGGTTAATTATGGGAAGGGGCAGGGGAGGGGGTCTAGTGGGATCTAAGGAGCCGCTTACAGGGCGAAGGTCAGAGCTCGACTGTCCTGGGCGCTCAGGGAAGCCAGATAACGCTGTGAGGCAAATCCCTTCGATAAAATTTCAAATACATAAAACATCATTCGAGAAGCAGCTTCCTTTCCTCGTACAAGCACTAACCTTTTCAGACATTGAGAAGAGTACGTTTTGTAATTTTTAAAGGTAAAACTAACGGCATAAACAAGGCACATAACATCCAAACAGCAGAAGGGGAAATAGAAAGTTGGAAGCTACATCTAATTAATTAAAAACCAGAGAGGAAACAGAAACAAAGAAAAACGTGAAGCTGATTAGAGGAATGATGGCAAAACACAATCTTAGATCAGAAACATTAACAGAAATACGAGCATGTATATTAAATGTAAACAGACCAAAACTCCAGTTAAGAGACGATGATGGTTAGAGTGCTGAGCAAAGGTCAACAAAGACATTTTCGCCTGTGATACTGGGTCTAAGAGGCGCTTTTGAGACACTGGGTGCAGAATTCAGCAGATGGAAGGCTGGACATAAATGCTGATTATCTGTATATGTGACTTTTAGGGGAAGTGCATTTTTTGGGATTAAGGGAGTCAGAGCCATTTGAAATACATACTATCAATATGTAATAGCGACTGTGTCTTCTAAATCTTATAGAAAGAGAAGGATGGGCTCACCTGAGGGTGAAAACCAGCCTTTTTTCTGCAAAGGCCCTAAGTGCGGAGCTAAGGACAGCCCCGTGGCCTCCCCCTCCTCCCTCCCTCCCACCGGGAGGTGGTGAGTCTGGGGGGGAGGACTTACCATGAAAGTTTCACTCACTCCAATTCTGTCTTTTTGACAATCCTCTTTCTGAATTGTTCAAGAAGTTATTTCATGTTCTGAATCCGTACATTGTCTGTTACCTTTGCCATTTATTGCTTTATGGAATCGAAAACTGTATCACACAAGCTATGAACTCCCCATGCACAGAAGGGCTCAGTCTCACCCGTTTCCCCAAGTGAAATCCACTGGGAGAGGATGCACACTGAGTATTACTGGTGGTAGATGTGAACGCAAGCCCTGGGGCTCCCGAAGAAGAAACCAGACCCAAGCCCCTGCTCCCCTCCTGCAAACATCACAACTTTTTCTTCTTTTACATGAATGATCACAGCGCATCAGCAAAAGGAGCAGAGACAACTACAGAAGGCCAAAGCGCCCCCACATTCTCTCAAAACCACACGGCACCGCCGTGGTGGTTTTGCTCCCATTTGGTGACCCTTTAGTTCACTGACAAATCTTTGTGGGGTATCTTGTGACGCCCAGAACAACGGCACTAAGATTATGACCTGCTGGCAGAGACGAGGTTTTGGATGAAAAAAAAAGCTTCGGATTGTCACTTTAAAAAGAGTAGCTTCCCAAGCTTTCAGATGTGCTCAAGTCCTAAACACCGGCGCTTGAAACTTAATCAGCCGCAGGGACACTGGCCGAGGAGGAGGGGTCGGGCAGTCACTGTGCCTGCCCGGCCAGACAAAGGGGCTTGTAGGACCATTGTTTCGGGGTTTCCCCTGTTAGGTCCAGGCGGGGGCTCAGCACCGGGAACGCCGACGTGCTTCCCGCCTTGTTCTTAAAAGCCTTTAAAAGCCTTAAAGAAAGAAAGGCCCCAGGGCCTTCCCGAAGCTTTTTCCTTTGTCACCACCTCCAGGCCAGAAGGCGGGATTAGCCCTGAACCAGATCCTCCCGGGTCTGCATTCGCTGCGAAGCGCGGACCCGACAGCAGGGGGCAGCGTCGGCTCGCGGCTGAACCGCGCGGCGCAGGGAAGGTCTGGCTTGGAGGGGCCGCGTAGCACCGACGCCCTGCAGTTGCACGGCTCGGCTTAAATTCTTATTTTCTAAACGGTTTTCCTTAAAGGGGAAAGAGTGCTGAGCTGAGCCCGAAGCGCTGGCTTTCTAAAGACGCCGGCCGCCGCGAACGCGCTGCGCAGCCGGAGCTCAGCGGGGCGCACGAGTGCGGGGCGCGCGGGCCCTTCTGTGAACTCGAAGTTCACTCCCTTTGCTTCTCCTTTCTCGCTCTGTCCTTCCCCAGACGAGACAAAGCCGCCCCGGGATCCCTCTGGCTGCGGAAGGTGCAGGGAGGCGGGGGGCTCTGCACCGGGAAGGCAGGTCCACACCCGGCCACTGGAAAGGGTCTCCATCTTTCCAAGGGCGACCATTGTTACTGCTGGACCGCGGGCTCTGGGCACCTGGGACCTATTTGGGGAGGGAAACAAGCATTTTCTCCACTTTCCTCCAGGACGTCCCGGGAGCGGCAGCTGCAGGCCGAGGCCGGGTCGCGGGTCCCGGGTCCCGGTCCGCGCAGAGGGGCGGCAGGAAGGGGTTAAGGCCGCTCGCGCCCGCGTCTCGGACAGGCTGCGCCGGATCCCTCCTCTGGGCTCGCGGCCTCGGCCCCTCCACCCCTGCGACCCGGGCCCGGGTTGGAGCCGGCGGGGCCACCCCGCGGGCTCCCCCAGACGCGCCGCCGCGGGCATTTGTCTGCAAGCCCGCCCCCGCCCCTGTCCCCCCGCAGCTTTCCGCGGTGCCTGCGCCGACGCCGGCCAAGACTCCACCGAAAAGGGAAAGAAGGAAAAGCCACCCCTTCTCCGCGCCCCTCGCCGCCGCGCGCCCGCCCACCGCCCGGGAGCGCCGCCAGCCGGGGGCCGGGAGCGGGAGGCGCCGGGGCGGCGCGGGGCGGGCGCGGCCAATGGGCGGCGGCGAGGGGCGCGGTGACAGCCGGAGCGGGAGCCGCGCGCTCTAAAGTGCGGGGCTGGGCGCGGCGGGAAGTGGGGTCCAGCTCGCGGGCTCCCTCCCCGTCGTCCGTGGCCGCCGCCGCGCCGGGTGCGCCGGGCCGCGGGGAAGGGGCGGGGAGAGCGAGGCCCGGCGGAGCCCGAGGACGGCCCGGCCCTGCGTCCGCCTGCGGACCACAAAGTGAAACTGCGCGGCGCCCCGAGCGCCGGATCCCGGCGGGGCTCCGGGCCGACCCCCGCGAGCCGGAGAAGAACGGGCCCCGCGCCCGCCGCGGACGAGCGGTCGGCGGCGGCGCCGGCCGGGCTGGAGATGCGGCGCAGCGCCGGAGGGCGCCTGAGCCCGGCTGCGGGCGCCCAGCTGGGGCGGCAGCGGCGGCGGTGGCCGCGGGCGCAGCAGGGACGGAGCTGAGCGCCCGCGGGTCCCGGAGCCCCGGCGCCGGCGCGAGCGCTTGGGGCGCAGCTCGCTGCCCCCGGCCCGGGCGGCTACTTCTGCAAGCGGCGCGGAGGGGCGTCGCGGCCTGTCCTGGAGGCGTCGGGAGCCCGGCGGAGCCGGCCCCGGCTCTGCGGAGAGGAATTCGATAAGCCCGGGTGCGTCACCGCTCCCTCCCCGTACGAGGCCCTAGGCGCGCTGGCCGCCGGCGTCGCTTCTTCTCTCGCGGGTCCCTCGCGGAGGGAAGCCCTGAAGTTTCAGAAGACAGTTGTTGGCACAGGTTCAGCGTCCACCTGGAAGGCCGGCGACCTCCCCGCGCGGACTTGCCCTCCGGGCGAAAGCGCCTGGCCTCTCTGCACCCGGAGGCGCGCGGACGACGAGTTGCAGGTCTGAGAAACTTTGCCCGGGACCCGTCGACCCCAAGTGCCCGCGGGGTGCGCCGCCGCCTTCGCCCGGGCGCTCGGGCGCTGCACTCGCCATGGCTGCCCGGGGCGCCCGGCTGGGGCGCCCGGCTTTGGCGGCGCCGCAGCGCTTGTGACTCAGCCCAGCTTCGCTGCCTTCCGCGGGCTCCTTCGTCCCTGGCTGCCGCCCCGTTTGCTTTCCTTCTTCTCTGCGACGCTCCGCGGGAGCTGCCACCATGCTCGCCGCCGCGGACAGGACGGTGGGGCGCTGGCCGCCGCCGCCCTCTCCGTGGGCGCGCCAGCTCCTCCGGGTCTTCTGGCTGCTGTCGCTGCTCCCGGGACCGGCCGCGGGCAGCGCCGCCGAGCAGCGCCAGGTGTTCCAGGTCCTGGAGGAGCAGCCGCCGGGCACGCTGGTGGGCACCATCCAGACGCGCCCCGGCTTCACCTACCGGCTCAGCGAGAGCCACGCGCTGTTCGCCATCAACGCCAGCACCGGGGCCCTGTTCACCACCGCCACCATCGACCGCGAGGGCCTGCCCAGCGACGTCATCAACCTGGTGGTGCTGTCCAGCGCGCCCACCTACCCCACGGAGGTGCGCGTGCGGGTGCGGGACCTGAATGACAACGCCCCGGTCTTCCCCGACCCCTCCGTCGAGGTCGCCTTCAAGGAGGACAGCGGCAGCGGGCGCCAGGTCATCTTGGACACGGCCACCGACTCGGACACCGGCTCCAACGGCGTGGACCACCGCTCCTACCGCATCGTCCGGGGCAACGAGGATGGCCGCTTCCGCCTGGACGTCACCCTGAACCCCAGCGGGGAGGGCGCCTTCCTGCACCTGGTGTCCCAGGGCGGGCTGGACCGCGAGCTCACCCCGCGCTACGAGCTCCTGGTGGAGGTGGCGGACCAGGGCGAGCCCAGGCGGCGTGGCCACCTGCGGGTGCGCGTCACCGTGCAGGACGTCAACGACAACCCCCCGGTGTTCGGCAGCGCGCAGTACCGGGCGGAGGTGCCCGAGGACGCGGCGGTGGGGGCCAGCGTCCTGCAGGCGGCCGCGGCCGACGCCGACGAGGGCAGCAACGCGGCGCTGCGCTACCGGCTGCAGGACGAGGGCACCCCGTTCCACATGGACCCCGAGACGGGGCTCATCACGGTCCGCGAGCCGCTGGACTTCGAGGCGCGGCGCCAGTACTCGCTGACGCTGCAGGCGCTGGACCGCGGCGTCCCCGCGCTGGCCGGCCGCGCGGAGGCGCTGATCCGGCTGCTGGACGTGAACGACAACGACCCGGTGGTGAAGTTCCGCTACTTCCCCGCCACGTCGCGCTACGCCTCGGTGGACGAGAACGCGCAGGTGGGCACGGTGGTGGCGCTGCTGACGGTGACGGACGCCGACTCGCCCGCCGCCAACGGCAACATCTCGGTGCGGATCCTGGGGGGCAACGAGCAGCGCCACTTCGAGGTGCAGAGCAGCAAGGTGCCCAACCTGAGCCTCGTCAAGGTGGCCAGCGCCCTGGACCGCGAGCGTGTGCCCTGCTACAACCTCACCGTGTCCGTGTCCGACAGCCACGGGGCGCCGCCGGAGGCTGCCGCGCACGCACGCTCCTCGGTGGCCAGCCTGGTGATCTTCGTCAACGACGTCAACGACCACCCGCCCGTCTTTGCGCAGCAAGTGTACCGCGCGCGCCTGAGCGAGGGGGCGCCGCCCGGCAGCTACGTGAGCGGGGTGTCGGCCACCGACGGCGACGCCGGCCTCAACGCCCATCTGCGCTACAGCGTGGTGTCAGGCAACGCGCTGGGCTGGTTCCAGGTCAGCGAGCACAGCGGCCTGGTGACCACCGGGCCGGCCGGCGGCCTGGACCGCGAGCTAGCCTCCCAGGTGGTGCTGAACATCAGTGCGCGTGACCAGGGCCCGCACCCCAAGGTGTCCTACGCCCAGCTGGTGGTCACCCTGCTGGACGTGAATGACGAGAAGCCGGCATTCGGCCAGCCCGAGGGCTACCGGGCGTCGGTGGTGGAGAACGCCCCCGCCGGCACGGAGCTGCTGGTCCTCGGGGCCACCGACGCCGACCTGGGGGACAACGGCACCGTGCGCTTCTCCCTGCAGGAGGCGGACGCCGAGCGCGGGGCCTTCCGTCTGGACCCCGTGTCCGGCAGGCTGAGCACTGCGGCCCCGCTGGACAGGGAGGAGCAGGCCTTCTACTCCCTGCGTGTGCTGGCCACCGACCTGGGCTCCCCGCCGCAGTCGTCCTCCACGCACGTCAATGTGAGTGTCCTGGACATCAACGACAACAGCCCGGCCTTCTACCCCGTCCAGTACTTCGCGCACATCCCGGAGAACGAGCCCAGTGGCAGCTACGTCGCCACCGTGTCGGCCGCAGACCCCGACTCCGGGCTCAACGGCACGGTCAGCTACAGCCTCTCTGCCGGGGACGGCTCTCGCTTTCAGGTCAACGCTCAGAGCGGGGTCATCTCCACACGGGTGGCCCTGGACAGGGAGGAGAAAACAGCCTACCAGCTGCAGATAGCGGCCATGGACGGCGGCCGCCAGCAGTCCCCAAACCAGGCCATCGTCACCATCACTGTGCTGGACACGCGGGACAGCCCTCCCGTGTTCAGCCAGGCCGCCTACAGCTTTGTGGTCTTTGAGAACGTGGCCCTGGGCTATCACGTGGGCAGGGTGTCCGCGTCCAGCAGGGACCTCAACTCCAACATCACGTACGTCATCACCACCGGCGACCAGAGAGGCGTGTTTGCCGTGCACCCGGTCACGGGGCAGCTGAGCACCGCCGGCGTGATCGACAGAGAGGAGCAGGCCTTTTACCAGCTGAGGGTCGTGGCCAGCGGGGGCCCGGTGACTGGGGACGCGCTGGTCAACATCACGGTCAAGGACCTGAACGACAACGCTCCCCACTTCCCGCAGGCCGCGGAGAGCGTGCACGTGGTGGAGAACTGGCCGGCGGGGCACAGCGTCTTCCAGGCCCGCGCGGTGGACCCCGACGAGGGCGCCAACGGCGTGGTGCTGTACCGGCTGAAGGGCGCGCCCGGGCACCCGTTCGCCGTGGACGAGCGGGCCGGCACGGTGCGCCTGCTGGGGCCCCCGGACGTGCGGGCCGGCTCCTACCAGCTGCAGGTGGAGGCCTCGGACGAGGGCGTGCCCCGGCTGTCCTCCTCCCTGGTGCTGACCGTCTCGGTGCACGACGTCAACGACCACGCGCCCGTGTTCGACCAGCTCTCCTACGAGGTCACCCTCCCCGAGTCGGAGCCCGTCAACTCGCGCTTCTTCCAGGTGCGCGCCTCCGACGAGGACGCGGGCGCCAACGGGGAGCTGGCCTTCAGCATCGCGGCCGGCAACGCGGGCGGTGCCTTCGGCATCTTCCCGGATGGCCAGTTGTACGTCAAGAGCGAGCTGGACCGAGAGCTCCAGGACAGGTACGTGCTGCTGGTGGTGGCCTCCGACCGGGCGGTGGAGCCGCTGAGCGCCGCCGTGAACGTGACCGTCACCCTTGAGGACGCCAACGACAACCGGCCACTGTTCGACAGCAGCAGTTACTCCTTCTACCTGGACGAGGAGCAGGCGGCCGGCGCGCTGGTGGGCAGGGTGCGCGCGGCGGACAGGGACGCGGGGCCCAACGGGGAGGTCAGGTACGCGCTGGAGGCAGAGCAGCCCGGCTTCCAGCTGCACGCGCGGACCGGGGAGATCACCAGCACCCGCCCCTTCGACCGGGAGGCCGTGGTGCGGCGCCGGGGGGCCGCCCTGTTCACCCTCACGGTGGTGGCCTCGGACCTGGGCCTCCCGCAGCCGCTGCAGGACCAGGCCACGGTGCACGTCCACCTGCGGGACGTCAACGACCACGCCCCCAGGTTCCTGAAGGACTTCTACCAGGCCTCTGTGTCCGAGTCTGCCGCCAACCTGACGCAGGTGCTCAGGGTGTCCGCCTCGGACGCGGACGAAGGGCCCAACGGGGCCGTCCAGTTCTCTGTGGCTCAGGGCGACGAGCAGGGGCAGTTCGCCATCGACAGCCTCTCCGGCCAGGTGACCCTGGTGGGTGAGCTTGACTACGAGGCCACCCCCACCTACTCCCTGGTCATTCAAGCCGTGGACTCGGGCACAGCCGCCCTCAACGCCACCTGTACCTTAAACATCGACGTCCTGGATGAAAATGACAACACCCCTTCCTTCCCCGAATCCACGCTCGTGGTGGACGTGCTGGAAAACATGAGGATCGGCGAGCTTGTGTCCTCGGTGACGGCCACCGATTCCGACACGGGGGACAACGCCGACCTGCAATATAGCATCAGCGGGACTGACAACCACGGGACCTTCACCATCAGCCCGAACACGGGGAGCATTTTTCTGGCCAAAAAACTGGACTTTGAAACACAGGCTCTGTACAAGCTGAACATCAGCGCCACGGACCGCGGCCGGCCTCCGCGCTCGGCCACCATGTCGGTGGTCGTCCACGTGCGCGACTTCAACGACAACCCCCCCCGCTTCCCGCCGGGAGACCTCTTCAAATCCATCGTGGAGAACATCCCCGTCGGGACGTCGGTGCTCCTGGTGACGGCACACGACCCTGACGCGGACATCAATGGGCAGCTCTCCTACGCCATCGTCCAGCAGATGCCCAGGGGCGGCCACTTCGGCATCGACGAGGCCAAGGGTACCATCTTCACCCGGGCTGAGATCGACCGGGAGTTCGCCAGCCTCTTCGAGCTGACGGTCAAAGCCAGCGACCAGGCCGTGCCCCTGGAGACCCGGCGGCACGCGCTGAAGAACGTCACCATCCTGGTGACGGACCTCAACGACAACGTCCCCACGTTCCTGTCCCAGAACGCCCTGACCGCCGATCCTTCTGCCACGGTCGGCTCTGTCCTGACCACGCTCCTGGCCGCAGACCCGGACGAGGGCGCCAACGGGGAGGTGGAGTTTGAGATCCTTAGCGGGGACACGGACACCTTCAGTGTGGACCGCTACAGCGGCGACCTGACCGTGGCCTCAGCGCTGGTGCCGTCCCAGCTCACCTACAGCCTCATCGTGGCCGCTACCGACCTGGGCCCCGAGCGGAGGAAGTCCACCACCGAGCTGACCGTCATCCTGCGGGGCCTGGACGGGCCTGTGTTCACGCAGCCCAAGTACATCACCATCCTGAAGGAGGGCCAGCCCGTGGGCACCAACGTCATCTCCCTGGAAGCAGCCAGCCCCCGCGGCGCCGACGGCGCTGTGGAGTATTTCATCGTCGCCGTCCGCTGCGAGGACAGGACCCTGGGCCGTCTCTTCACAATTGGGCGGCAGACGGGTGTCCTGCAGACGGCGGCCGTGCTGGACCGTGAGCAGGGGGCCTGTCTCTACCTGGTGGACGTCTACGCCATCGAGAGGTCGGCCGCGTTCCCCCGGACGCAGAGGGCAGAGGTAAGGACCGCGTTCCTGGCAAGCGACGGAGGGCCCCGGGGAAGGTCTGTGGCCCCCAGGCGAGCACGGCAGGGAGGGACAGCCGTGGGTCCCGTCTGCTGCAGAGGGCGGCGTCCACGTAAGGCCCCCGCGGGATCCCCGCGTCCAGCCACACTTGAGCACGCTGCCCAGTGCAGGAGGGACAGCTGGCCGCAGGGCAGAACTCGAATCCAGAAGGGGAGGCCGGACGGGCCTCTCATGCTCAGCGGCCCTGGCGGTTTCTCGAGATGGAGACGGATAGGAATGTGCTGGGTCAGCCTGTGGGCCGCCCGGGTTCCTCGGCTGTCACGTTCTCACCCCCATCTCCAGGGGAGGGTGAACCCCATCTTTCCTCGTGAGTCAGGAAGCCTGGATGCTGTGAACCCACAGGCCTTGGAGGCCACTTCCGTGGACCGCGCCGTGTGGCTGCGGCTTTGACGGGGACAGTGTGGGCGGGGCCAGACGGGGAGGGGCTTTGTGGGCGGAGCCAGAGTGGAGGGGGCCTGTGTGGGTGGGGCCAGGGCCTGTGTGGGCGGGGCCCTGTGGGCGGGGCCCTGTGGGCGGGGCCCTGTGGGCGGGGCCGCAGCCCTGCAGCGTGCTGCCCCTCCCCCTGCCCACACCTGTCCCCGTGGAAGGCTGGCACCCTACGCTGTGGCCGTGTGATGGGCCTGCTGGTGAAGTCAGGGCCCTTGTCTTTGTTTTCTTGATTTCACTGCTTTTTGTTGGTCGTGGGAGTACAGCTTTCTTCACTTAAACTATTATTATTGTCTGTTGGAATGCCCTGTAAATTTTTTTCATGACAGTTCTGTGGATTGAACAGTATATTCATGGCCTGAAGATTCTAATTGTTAATAGAAATACAATTCTAAGACACATAATTCTGAATGGAATTCTGTTTTATCATCTATTATTCACCCACCACCCACCCATTCAGCATCCACCATCCATCATCCATCATCCTCCATCCACCCACCCACCCACCCACCTACCATCCACCATCTACCATCCATCCACCTTCGACGAGTTACCTATCATCTATTAATCATCTGTCTATATCCAGTATTATCTATCTATTGTCTATCTACCAATCAATCCTCACCCTGAAGGGACATCTAAGCCAAATGTCCTCTTTTGTCCACTTACTTTACTCAACACTTTGGCACAGGCCTTACGTATGCAGCTATTTGCTTTAACGCCGGCCATGATTACATGTGATTTTCTTTTTATTTAGGGATTTCTCTCCCCTAAACCTGCCCCTTCTGTGTCTGTTCCATCCTTCTCTGGGATTATTTCTTAGACAAAGAGGCTGAATTGGCTTGAAAACTGAAATGTTTATTGAAGACAAGCAGTGAAGTCATTCAAATTTTGATAAATTTGTTGAAATGCAGAAAAAAGACGCTTTTGAGTTTCCTTGCCGCGTGGCTCACTGAACTGGATTTTATGAGAACAAGATGGAGGCCAAGATTCCATGTCACTGGTGTCATTAAAAGGTTTATTTTGCCTTGTTAGTTACTCTTTGGATTTGTGGCGGTTGACTTAGCTGAGACGCATTACACACTGCTGCCTCTGCGCTGGGCCTGAGGATGTACAAATGGTTATTATAAATCACTCTGTTTGTCATAAGGGGTGACATGGCTGTTACGGTGTCTTCAGGGGGTGCCCAATGAAAAGCAAGCGCTCATAGTTATGTACCTGATTGGTGTGAAAATCCGGGGAGGCTTCAATAGGTTGATTTCTTCATAAGAAAAATCTGCTGTCAGGCTATCTCCTTGTGAACCCAAGTGCTGAAATTCTAAACCTGGTCTGTGCTCCCAGCTCCAACCGCCCCTCAAATGAAAAGCAAATGTGTTTCCCCAAAGAATATTGAAAGCAGTAGCTGGGAGCTACAGTTTCATGTTATTATTGGTTGTCTCTTTCAAGGATACAGAAGAAAGTGCTTTTTCCCTTCTGCGCAATTAATTGTGATTCTGCAAAAAGAAGTTAGTGACCTCGTGGTGTCCGAGGTGATTTTCCAGCGGTTTCCAAGGGCGGCCTCTGCTTGCTGCGCTGTTGGGCTTTTGGTCCCAGTGCCCAGAGGCGTCTGGGCTGCTGACTCAGGTTTCTGGCTGTAGTCACGGCTGATCCCACTCTTGGCAGCCAGGGGTCCAGGCTGTGGAGGATGATTTAATCTGCATTCTTTCCCAGCGCTGACCCTGGAGGAGGGCTGGCTCTGACTTGCTCCTCCCGAGCTGGCCCCTTTGCACCTCACTGGCCCGGCCCTCAGAGCCAGGACTCTGGTCCCAAGAGGAGTGTCTCTGAGCGGTGGCTTTTGGGTTGTGGACACAAGGTGTGTCATTCATAGATTTGTGTCTTTGTCTTCTTAGAAGTCTCGATATGGTAGACTAGCTCTCGTCTCATCTCCTTGAGGTTTGGAAACATGAGCCTGAGGGACCTGGCTGGGCCTCCTCAAGGTCAGGGGCTCTGATGGGCTTTCTCGTCTCAGTGCCCAGGACAAAGCCTGACTCACGCAAGGTGCTCAGCACGTGCTTGCGGAGCGAGAGGAGCTCAGGTCAGAGGTGTGAGGGTGATCTGCCCAGGGGGCTGCAGCTTTGTTTTCGGTGGAACTAAAATTCAGGGACATGCCGGTTATTTCTGTCGTGCACGTGAACTGAGAATTGTTGGCAGACTCTCAGCGGGAAAAGGAGCTACGTGGTTGAGATGGAGGGGGAGGCGGTACCTGCATCCAGGCCGCAGTTTGTGAGCAGATTGGTCTCAGCCCCGCCGGCTCCCAGCTGCTGCCAGCAACCTCCCCCGGCGAGCTTTCGCTTAGTGTGTGTTAGCCATCAGAGTTTATCTTGAACCTGAACCCTGAGAAAATTCTAGAATGGTGATGTATTAAAGCATCACATTAGGCCCTATTTTTTTTTTTGATTAAAAATCTTTATTTTGCCAAACGGGGAAGAAAACAGTGAAAGACAATATTGTACATTTTCATGAATTGCTTTGAAGCCTGGCTTCAGAGCAGATGGCGGAGGGTCAGATCTTTCCATGCAGCCTACGGCCACGTGTGGTTTGGGTTTGAGTGCGTGAGAAGGATTGATGGAGGCGGCGAGGGAGCGCTGCTGTCAGGTGTTTTCGGGACGGCTGGTTTTCCTGCCGCATGGCACCAGAACGCGTGGGTGGTGGCTTCGCAGGTCTCGCTGGCGGCCTGGCCCCCGCGGTTCCCACTGTGTCGCTGCCCCGTCCGTGCTCGTTGGCGTTCACTCTGGGTGGACCTTCCTCCGGGCACGGCGAAGGAAGAGCTTTATCGCTCGGGGAGACTGGCCTGACCGATCGGGACGTGGTTGCAGCGTCTCTTAGGGTGTCGACTCTCAGCCTCGTGACAATGCCATGAAGTTTCTACAAATGCGACTTTTTCCTTGAAAGCTCAGACTGCTGCTTCGTGACACGTCCTTGCTTGTTGTCCTTGAAGCATCCGGCTCCGTGGGTGCGTTTTCAAACAAATGACCAAAGTCACGTCTGAAAAGACACAGCTTCTCTGTGTCCCCAGTGAACGTCACGATCCCACGAACCGAGCTAGTTCTGTGGCGCGCACACCGCACACGGGCGCCGGCTTGGAGCGGCCTCCAGGTCCCCTGTGCGTTTGTGCCGCTGACTGAGGGCGCAGAGGGAGAGGGCAGGCGTCCGCGACCCAGGAGCGGGGTCACTTCCAGGGCCTGGGGTCCGTGTGTCAGTTACGCTTGAGTAACGGATTTATAATCGCCGGCTCATCGTGACTTCTTGCACCGGTGCCAGTACGTTTCCCTCTCTGAGGTGCCGCCTCGGCCGTCTCCTCCCCTTCTCAGCAGCGTTTCGGAGGAGCAGCCCTCTGTGTCTTTTCTCCCATCCATCCTCTCACACCCCGTCTGCCTGGCCTGAGCCCTCTGCCTCTGCCCCAGGGAGCCCACGGTGGGAGCCCTCGCTCTGTGCACGCAGCCCTGGTGAGACCCTGTCTGCAGCCGGTAAGGGTGTCACTCAGGCGCCGTCTCTCAGGTGAGGTCTCAGGTGAGAACTCCCTGGCGCTCAGAGCCCAGGGTGTCCCATTTCACTCTTAGCAGGAAGGGACCTTCTCGGGCACCTGTAACCCTGGGACCTGCCCGGCGGCTCCTGTGACCTTTCTTGGTTGCTAATGACCTGTCCTGGGGCCCGAGGGCCTGCTCATCCTACATCACCTGTGCTACCTGTCCCATCCTGTGCCGCTCCCTGTCTGGAAGGCTCTCGTCCTCACTCGTCACCCTCTTCTTCCTGTCACCTGCAGAGCTGTCCTCCCTCGCATTCCTCTTCTGGGTCTTTCCTGTGCCCTGACCCCAGACTCTCAGCTCGCAGACCCACCTGTTACCTGTGTCCTGGCCCCCGTGGTCCCCTCCAAGGCCTCTGCTGCAGGAGGAGGGCCGTCTCTGCTCGGGGACCGCGCCCCTCCGAGCAGGCTCCTAGAGGAGGTGACCATGGGGGACCCCGGCAGCCCAGGTCACCCACTGCCGCTCCAGCCCAGGTGGCGGAGCTTCTGAGATGAGGAGGTTCCCAACTGGGGCCGGGTCCCGGTCCCCTGCCGGCCGGGCGCTGTGTCCCGAAACAACGTGGGGCTGGGTGTGTTTGCGGTGAACAGTGGGGGTTGGAGAAGAGCATTTCAGGATAAACTTCCCTCCGTGGGCCATGGCCATGCCTTCTGTCCAGCATGTCCACTGCAAGCAAACCCCGTGCTCGGCACAGGCGGGTACCCAGCCCCCCTCCGGGACAACCACCTTCAGCTTCCATCCTTTGGGTGCTGCCTCCCGGGTCCACGCTGGACGTGGAGACCGTCCCCAGACTTGGTCAGTGTCAGGACGCAGCCAGGAATCGCTGGCCACCCAGGCCCGGCTGACAGAGTGACTTACAGGAGGTGGTTCAGATGCCTCAGGTGTCGTTTCCTCCCCAGTGAGAGGAGAGATAACCGGACCGGGCATGGCCGCGGGCGTGTTCAGACAGGACGGGGCCACGTGCCCGGGGACTCGGCCCCCACCAGGTGACCGGGAGCAGTTCGTTGGGTTGTGTTTGCCCAAATTAATTTCAGCAAACTGTCATGAAACTAGATGGGATTTCCAGCCGGGCAGGATGCAGGGGCAGTTCCCGCCACCCTGGGCCCTGATGACCCAGATGAGCATCTTAGTCCCCTTCTTTCCTCCGAAGAGAGAGACGCACAGACTCTTAACACATTCGCTTTCTGTTCTGAAGGCGGTGCAGACAGGTCTTTTTCTGGATTCCCCAGCACGTCTGGAAGGAGGTGGGCCGCTGTCGGGAGTCTCACTGCATTTTAAGGAGAAGGCACAGAACGCCGTGATTTGTGTGGGGCTCCCGCCTACTCACAGCTGGGGGCCCTGTCCCGCACTGTCCCGCACTGCCGTCCACCCACCTCCATCATCTTAGTCCCCAGGGAGGGGGCGTGACCCGGAGCCTGGTTGAGAGAAGCCTGCTTATAAAGTCAGCGTGGAAGTGAGGTCATTCAGCTGCGTCTCGGCAGAAGAGATTCCCCGGCAGGGAGAGCGGTTTGTCCCCAGGGGCTCCTGGCTCCTGACTTCCTCCAGGGCCGCTCCACGCTGCTGCGAGAGCAGTAGCTTGAGACGCCCGCGGGCGAGCCCCGCGGGGACCCCTTACGGGTCCAGGGTCCCTGCGGTGATGTGCGTGTGCGGCACTCACGGCGGGACACTGGGAATCACGCCGGACACTGTTTCCACGCCGCTGGTCTGCAGCTTTTCCTGGCGCCTGGCCCGGGCTGCAGGGCAGGCGGGGGAACGTGGCGGGAGGCTGGCATTTGCAAGCAGAATTGGATCCCGTGACACAGTCGTTGCAGCTGGGCAGCATCTAGCCGTCTGTCAGGGTGCGACCTCTTAGAGACAGGACTCACGGACTCGAAGGGGACCGCGGCGGTTCTCCCACTTGCTGAAAACCGTTTCCTCGCCGGTGGCCCTGCCACCGCCCCTCGGTCCTGCAGGGGGTGACTCCAGTCTGTTGTCGGGGATGGGGCGTCCCCACGGAGAGGAAGCGAGCGCCAGTCCCTGTGTGTGACCGAGTGGGACATCTGCCTGGACGGCAGTGCCAGCCCCACGTTAGGGCTCTGCACGGTCACACAGGGAGGGCTCCTTACCTGCGGCTGCATCGTCCCGGGTCCGCCACGGTCCACCGTCCCACGTCCACGGCCTGGCGGACGAGCACACTGCGTGGCCCTGCTGTGCTGGAAGACGAGGGACGTGGGACTGAGTATTTTCTTTCAGGAACAAGATGGTTGGGGCGGGAGGGGACACAACTTGCCGACGTGGGTTTGCGCTGCCGGGGTGGCCCGGCTGACAGAGGTGGCGGCTAGCGTCCTTTCTCCGCCTCTCCTGCCCGTGTCTGCGTGTTGGTGGAACGGACTCGGAGCGCAGGAGGTGTGTCCATGGGTCTCACTAACGCCAGCCAGTCTCTTCCTTCTTCGTGTCTTATCTTCCGCCTGGAGGATTGTTTGAAACAAATGTTTTACATAAGTGCATTCTGTGGGTCGATACTGTAACTTCTGATGCACAGAAGTCCAGCTAATGAAAATGCTTCCGTAACTTCACGTTTTCCTAATCCTGCATCCAAGGACTTCGTGTCTCTTTCACCGTCTGACAGTTCTGAGATTCCTGACGTCGCGTGCCGCCCGGGTGCACACTAACAGGTCAGAGTCGTCGTGTTCAAACCCTGCCTTCGCCCTTTCGTGCGGTGTGACCGTGACCGAGAAACAAACCTCTCTGAGCTGCATTGTGGCTTCCAGTGTTCACGGGAGGCCACTCAGGTGACACCCCTTGTAGAAGGGTGTCCGCCATGGAGCTGTGCAGATTCTCCTAGAAGATGGCTTGTGTGCTGTGATGCTCCGGGGACCTGCGCCCGTGTGTCCGGGCTGCGCACCGGCCGCTCCTCTGGGCTTTCCGAGGACAGGGCTGGTGGCCCGTGGGCTGGTCTGTCCCCGGGTGGAGGGTCTGCGGAGGAAGCACGCTGACGTTGTGAAAATGACGGTGAGCCGAAGCCACGCGAAGAAGAGAAAGGCTCCGAGTTGGGCAGGGAAATGGGTGCAGTTGATAAAATGCTGATGTCGCAAAAAATTTAATAAATTTCATGATCGACAATTACTCTGAAACAGGTGGACACCGGTGACCTTAGGCAGGATGGACAGATAGGCACCTGGAGCTCTGCTCATTTCCAGCTGAGTGTCCCACCATATTTAGCAAATATCATTTCATCTCATTCTCTCGAAACTTCTGGGAAGTCAGGCCGGGCCCTCTGGGACGCGGGGAGGCCCGGGCCTGGCTGCCGTCCGGCTGCGTTAGAGCTCAGCGGCTTCCCAGGCTGGTCCCTGCGCTGTGGTTAGCGGAGTGGCGAACTCTCCACTCAGACCGCGGACACATGGAAGGGACAGACAGACAGAAGTGTTGGAGGCCTTTGCGTGTTGACCCCTATCATAAGCCATTCTTAATCCACTGTTTGGAATATTGATATAATGAACATTCACTTTGCAAATGAGAAAAGGCGGTCAAACAATATTTTGGAAATAGTTACAATGTTGCTTCAAAGAACATTCAAGAATTATGTTCCATTGACCACTCATGAAGCCCATCGAAAGGAAGACTTGCTTAGGAAACACAGGAAATGGTTGTCTGCTAAGGGCTTTTATGACCGAATGCATTGGGTGGTAAAATAACTTTGAAACAGAAATCTCTGTCACTGATCTACCTACGCGTCCCTTCCAACTAAATAATAAATGTGCAGCGTTTGTGTCTAATGAGGACAGTAGAAGAAAAACCGGAATGCCGAGCGTCAGCTTAGTCACTGAGCCATGCTGCAGACCTAGGACACGGGGAGCTTGCACCCGCAGGTGCACGTCCTGTGCTCCGACCCTGGCGTCCAGCCAGGCCGGCTTCCGCCAGGCCGCTCTGACCCCTGCGGTCACTCGCTGAAGCTTTCCTCACAGAGCTGGCCAACAGGCAGGACGGCTGCGTTCAGACTCAGGGCACCTCGAAGAGAAGTAAGAGAGGGTCTGAGCAGTGTACGGAGAGAGCAGGGACCTTGGGCCGAGCTCTTGGATACAAAACCCACACGTTCCCGGAGTAAACAGACGCAGGTTGTCAGGACTGAATGCGGTTTGAACGGACGAAGGCGCCAGGATATGATTATCCTAATGTGACACGGGAGAGACTTTAATGAACCACGTAAACTTCTATGATTCCAGTGTGGTGATTGGCATGGATGGACTTAACCACGGCGGATCTGGTCTTACCCAACATGAAGCAGTTTCTGTAAAAGGCTGTTGGACATTAGTTTAATTTGCAATTAAGCCCAGGTAATTCGACATCTTCCAGTTCAAGTGATTAACGGTGGCTTTTATAGTAGAAAACCCGGCACTGACATTGTTCTCCTTGTAACGATAGCTCCTGCTGCTGTGATTTCCACACACTACTCTTCCTTCGTACTGAGACTGTGCGGCAGACTGTCAGTTGATCACTGACTGACGCACAGGAGCCGAGTGCTTCCTGTGAGCGAGCTCGGTGTGCGCTGCTGGCGAGTGGGGAGGGACACACGTCTGTGATTTCTCTTGCTCACAATGCTGTGTTCCTGTGTGAAGCCTGAAATCGCATCTCCCTCCACCAGAGTCCAGTGTCCTTCACCCAGTGTCCCCCTGCTCCTTCCCTCCCCTCCCACCCCCAGGCAGCCGCCACCTGTGTCCTGAAAGCCGCTGGTGGGTTTATCTTCATTTGCGTCATTTCATCATGCTCCACACATGAGTGAAACCATCCTGCATTTGTCTTTTTCTGACTTATTTCACTCAACGTGATCCCCTCCAGTTCCATCCAGACTGAAATTGAAATTGGCACAATGTCATTGTTTTTAACATCAGCACGGAATTCCATGGAGCACGTGGACCACAGCGTCTTTCTCCGTCATCTGACGCTGGTCACTGAGGTTGTCTCCATGTCTCAGCTCTGGTGAGCTGTGCTGCTGTGAACACAGGGGTGAGATGATTCTCCTGATTAGAGACT
>RJWH01008848.1:0-27111 GCA_004363575.1 Solenodon paradoxus | reverse complement strand
CTGAAAGGTGCAGGCAGGCAGACAGAAGAGGAAGTAACATTTAATTTTATTTTTCACTAAGTTGATCACACTGATTGTTTTCTCCCTGACCCAGGACTTGCACTTCTTCAGAGGTGATTGACCTAACAGCTACTCCATCAGGGTGTGCTGAATTTCTATTCTTTAAGCCATCCCATATCTGGTATTCTATTCTACCAACCCAAACTGACTAAGACTTATAGTAATATTCACTTTTATCACATAAGGTACTATTTACAGGTTCTAAGAATTAGTGCATACATATATCTTTTTTAGACTACCAATCAGTCCAATAAAGTGCTCAATATAAGTTATTGTTCTCAAAGCTATAGGCACAAACATCTACAACTGCAAGTATATGTATGTTACTGAGACTGAGACATGTACATATACCATTTGGTTTGGTTAATACACCTTGAAATTGATTTATTGATTGGTAGACAAAAATATCTACCCTATTCTAGATATTAGCTAGGATATTTGTTTCTGAAGGTATGATGGTAATTTATCCAACTCAGGGTAATTACACACACAGAGGCTCAACCCAAAAGGAATCCTTCTAAGAATACCTGATTTAGGACTATGCAAGATAAATGATTTATTTAATTAAAATTTGTGGTAATGAATTCATTGTTATTAAGGACTTGCATATGTTTAAAAAACTACAATAGACTAACAGGATTCTATTAACAGTGAGATGGGTCAAAGAATGAAGTTGAAGAATGTGGAAGCATCTAATGTGGGAAAAAACATTTTTTTAATGACTGAGATCGGATTTTATTTTGAAAGATATAAGGAACCTTCTTGAAAGATATAGCAGTGTGGAAAATGGATTGACATGGACAAGACAAATAACACAAAATCCAGTTAGGAGGTTCTTGCACCATTGGATAAATAACGGGTTATTGAACTATGCAAGATATTAAGGAGGTAGAAATGAGAAAAGTGTAGGCGATTGATGAGAAGTGAGCATCTTTGGTCTCTTAATTCATGTTTTAAAAGTAACTCCTAATAGTAATTTGGTGTTAATTTTCTTTCACATGGGCTATTTAACATGGTGTTTTGAAAGGCTCCATACATAACAATAACAATTATGTCTTGTGCCACCACAAGGCAGGATGCTTATTTGATTGTCAATCATTCATCCCACAATCCATTTGGCATCTTGCCACAAGCAGTGGCCTGTGAAGCCCTCAGAGCATCCTGCCAATAAGAGCAGTTGGCGATGGCACAACTGAGTGACTGTGGAGTTCTTCACAAAGAGAAACAGCATCAGCAGTTTCACAAAACTGGCAGAGACAGGGATGTCAAAATTCTCCTCCATGCCATTTGGTTCTCTTTGCCCCTTATAAATCTTTATGCTCTTACATTTAGGTTCTTAACGCTAGAATGAGAACTGAAAACATATTCTACAGGAGAATTCCTTTCTTTCTTTCAAGGAGGGACAATGAATAACAGACTATTAAAAGTATAAAGCAGGGTGACCCTGCAGTTTGGTTTTTTTTAAACAAAAGAAAGTGACATTAAGAAAAAATAAATTATTTGAGTATTTGAATATAGTCATAAATCTAGCAAATAGCATTTCTATGACATGAATCTAGGTTCTTTTCTAACAAACACATTGTCTTTTCTAGTAATAATTTTACCAAGGAACTGCACTAAGTGGATGTTTGCAGTTAGTCCTGGATTAATAGTTAAAGTGATGTGGAATATAGTCTAAAGAATATAAGTAACCATATTTTTGAACATGAAAACATTTAGTGGGTGTTTTTAAAAACCTTTTTGTATACTAGATTATTTTCGAGAGTATGGTAAAAGTTTGAGACTCAGAATTACACTTAAAGTATTTACATACAAATATACATATATGTACCTATACCAACATCTGCATATACACATAAAACTCCACCTAGAACTAAATTTACAGAAATAAAGACACAAAAACCTACAATTGCAAGTATACTTAATGATACAGAGACTTACACACAATTTTGTATAGTTAATATACCCTGAAGTTCGTCTATAGATCACTAGACAGACTTTTACTCTGCTCTAGATATTAGCTAGAATCTTTGTTTTTAAGATCTAGTGGTAATTTGTGCAACTACCGAGAAGAAAATTCTGAGACAGAAATTTAATACGTTAATATTATGATATAACATTGCAAAAGAAAATGACAGTATAACGACAAGGCTTTCAAGTAGTTCTAAAAGAATGAACAAATTTCTGATAATTTTATCAATTTATATTAGAGCACATCTCAGCCCAGATCTAGTTGAAAAGTAAATGAAAACATGGGTAAATGGTTAAGGCAGGATATTAAAAAAAACAACTCAAAGATAACATAGTATTAATACATGTATGTATATTTCCACATACATACATATATATGCAAATGTTGACCACTGCATTCATATTATATTAAGAAAAAATAATTTTTGTATTTTTAAGTTGTTTTCATTTTGAATTGGCACTACAACAATTTTAAAGTCAGATTGGCTGAATAGTGGCCTGGATGAGATATTCAGAAGCTAAGTGATCTCAGTCAAGTTACTTAAATTGAGTTTTACTGAAATTTGATATGAGTGTTGTTATCAATAAATGAAGTTTCCAGAGTATTAAATAAAATGGCTATTACACAGTAGTCAGTAAATATATTGTCATTATTACAGAAGCAACAACAATAAAAATAACTCTGAATATGAATAAGTAAAACAGAACTGAGCAGGTTCTAATTGTATAGAAAGCAAAATATCAGAGACATACTAAGAAATCAAAAACAGTGAATGGAGATGGCTGTGACCCTCAGAGAGTTAAAAGTATGACGGGTGGGAGGCTCATAATAGAGTCCACTTCTTTGAAGAAGCACACTTCTTCTTTACCTCAAGTCCATGTACGGAATCATAAGGCTCTGACTATTGTGACCAAAATAATTAGCTCAGATTCAGGATGAGTTTTAGTCAGAAGGTAAGGCAGAAAGAATTCAGAACAGGACTCAGAAAATAGCTTGTGAATTGTGACCCCAGCCTCCTGCCTTACCTTGAGAAAATAATGAAACATTTTGGCCAAATTTTCTTACCTATAATATGACAGGACAAAAAAATACCAGCCAGATATTTTCAGTTAATATCCCACTCCTCTTGTCTGAATTTTCTGCAAAATTGTTTTTGTATATTTGTATCATAGATCAATATATAATTTATACGAGGCTTTGAAAATTTTTGAAAATAGTTCTTTAGGAACCCTGGATAAAACAATCACCAGATAAAATAACCCCCAAGCTCTCTTCTAGCTCTCAAAAAATTTATGATTTTAATATATTCCATCAATACACCTCTGTGGATAATAAATAGCACAATTTGCTAGGAACAACAATATTTTTTCTTTGGCTTTTATTGTCTGAAAAAAAACTATATATTTATAAAGATTTTAAGGTAATCACAGCTAGTAGCATAAATGAGACTAGGACATAAAACTTTACTGTCTTTCAAACAATTGTTTTCCTCTTTTCTTCTTATATCAACACATATGTTTACAATCTGCTCAGGAACCAGAACACACATAAAAGCAGTTTTTGTGTGAATACACCAGGATTTTATCTTTGTCATTAAATTCACATGTCAGATTGCTCAGGTTGTAAAATCAAAGAAAGAGACCAAACTGAGAATTTTAAAAAGTCAATTTTATTTGACTCACAAGAAAATTGTTTCTTATAATATAGACCAGAAAGTTACAAAGGTTAGAGTAGTAAAAACTGATTTCTTTGTCTACCTGCAGACTAAGTCTGAACAAAGATAGATTATATAGTATAAGGAAAGTCTGACTTTCCAATGTCAGAATTGAAAGGAAATTTAAACATCTTGAGCTCAATTGACAGTTCAAGAAACTAAGCTCAAGAGGCTGAGTGACTTGACCTGCCATACAGCTAGGCAAGATGACAGTCAAAGCTAGAACCCAAGTGCTCATTTCTCTTGAGAGCAACAGAAAAATCTTTTTATAAACATCTTAAGAACATCAATACTCATTCACTTGAAGTGATCTGATTTTCATAGAATGTAAAAAATAAATTAAGACCTATGTCCTTCTGAAAAACTATTTAGAAACTTAAGATACACTTCCAATTCAAAAAACACTTAGCGTTACTGAGGTACAGTTACTTACTATGTAGTAGGTACTTCAAGGAATAGCACTGGATCCCTAGTGCTGAAGAGTGTGTCCAGTTCAGGGACTTGTAGGAAAAAAATTCTATATGTAACTTATAAGCACTCCCTTGTCCTTTAAAAAAACAAGTAGGTATGTAATATCTTAGCCTTCTTGTTTCTAGAACTGAAAAAACATCCTAGATAAAAGAATTAGAGAATTGTGGCTCTATAATAGTTCAAGGGACATCTGCTCTAAATAATACTGCTTAAACCATACCAGCAAGATATATCTAGACACTAGAAATATTCTAATCCAACTGTTTAACTTCATGACTGAAGATGTAAATGATTTACTCAACTGGCAGTATTGGTGGTCAACTTAATATTAGAATTTATATCTGTTTCTATTTCTATTTCACCAGCTTGCATGTCTAGTTCTTTTTAACCACTCAAACTTGATCTTAGGAAATTTCACCCAAATTTTTTAAATTTATCTGGTTGTTCTATAATTTCCACTGTGATATTTTCACCAAGTACGGGGTGGTCCAACTTCCCATGGAAATGATAGTATATCTCGACTTTGTTGGGAACATATTATCTGCAGTCAGGATCTAGTGAGTACCATAAACTTGTAAACTTTTTCTCAGCAAATATTTGGGAGGTAAATGGGAGCCATAAATGAATATTACTATGTCAGAGGGCCTTTGTAATTACACCCTTAGAATGAAATTTGACAATTATCCAGGGGGTTTTAAGAAGAATTGGTATTAGAAGCCAGCATTTACTGGAAAAAATGTCAGGTTATAAGGAGGAAAGCATATAGGTGAGAAGTTTCTAATGAGGAGAGATCATTGAAGACAATTATCTGTTCTAAAGTGAAGCAAAAATATAAGATTTATTGATATTTGGACTGGAGAAAAATTTGTGTTGTACTCTTTGGTTTTAATAGAACTAATCTGTACACTCTTTTCTTGACCTAGCCTACCCTAAAATCCACATAAGGACCAGGCTTTCATATCTCTCCATCTTTGAATATATCAGAGCATACATACCATCTCCAGTCTCTCATTGGAAAACTTCTTAATCTATTCCATAAATAATACTAGACATGTAAGAATTTAAGATTTCTGGGGAAGGGACCCACTTATATCTGGGTCCCTAGTGCTTAGGACAATCCAGTTCACTATAGAAGCCCAACAATGAATGTTAAGTGATAGAAACCTTGAAGGAAGCGTGCAGCAATTACGCAGGTGTGCAAGCTACTTATTACCACATTTCCACAATTGTCTCCCTACCTCAATTTTATACAAGTTATTCTTCCCAAAAAACTTTGATAGACACATGCAAATCTACAGAAAATCAAGGATAATTAGCTTTAAAGCTGATAATTATTTGATTGATATCATTGAGAAAGGTATTTGGAAGGAACTTGGTTCAGGGATATTAATTACAGATTTATTTTTAGAGTCATAGAATAGTGTTTGAAGAGATCATAAAGAGTGTTTTGCTCAGTTCGAAAATTTTGAAAAGGAAAAGAACAAAGCACAGACTGTCTTTAATGTTTGCTCAGGTAGTTAATTACATAGTAAAAATCAGAACCCAGGTTTTTCACTGTTTTTGCCATTTAGTTTATTACTAACATCTTTGTTCCCCTGTGAAGCTTGTATAAAGAAAAAAAAAAGGTTAAAGGTTGATAAGTTTGTAGATAAGAGATATAAAAATAACAGTCAACAAATGATAATAATTAATACTGGTACTCAGAGAAGACACATATCAAGCTTAAGAAATTCTTCTACCTGATTTTATAAGAGACTAAAATTTATTCAGAACACCAAAGACCCCAAATAGCTAGAACAATCCTGAGGAAAAAATGAAAAATGAGATCTTGTGTTACCCAATTTCAAGATATCCTACAACGTTACAGTAGCTAAAACAACATGGTGCTAAAAGAAAAAATAGACATGCAGAGCAATGGAACAGAATTGAAAGCCCAGAAATAACCCTACACATATATGTACAGTTAATCTATAATAAAAGATCCATGACTGCACAATGGAGAAATACATCTTCAACAAATGGAGCTGGGAACACTGAACCACCACATGCAAAGGAATGAAACTGGACAGATAATATCTTTTCATGTTTCTGCTGACCATCTTTACGTCTTCTTTGAGAAAGTATCTACTCAGATCCAATGCCTATTTTTCAATTGGGTTGTCTCTTGTATATAAAAGGGAAATCCAACTTTAAAAAAATGGGGTTTCACCTCATACCATAGAAAGGCTATTATCCAAAAGACAAGAACAACAGCTTTTGGAGAGAATACAGAGAGAAGGGACACACACATTGTTGGCAGGAGTGTTAACTGGGACAGCTATTATAGAAAGCAGTATGGAAATTATTCAAAACTTTAAAAATAGAAATTCCATATGATCCACTTTTCCCCAAACTGAGTAGTTACCCCAAATCGCAAATGCACTAATTTAAAGAGATATACACACACCACTATGTTTATTACAGCACTATTTATAATAGCTAAGAGCTGGAAACTGTCAATAGACTAATGAATGGCTATAGAAGATGTGCATATATATCCAATGGAATGAATATTACTGTCATAAAAAGATGAAAGTTTGACATTGCAGCAAAATGTAAGAAACTCAAGGGGACTGAGATAAGTGAAACAAGTCAGGGAGGACAAATTCTAGATTATTTTACCTATATGTGGAATATATGGGAACAAAACAAATCAATGAATAGAGCAAAATTAAAACAAACCAGTGACTTAGACAACAGAATTATGGTTACCATTGGAGATTAAGTGGAAGTAAGGGTTGAGGGGGTTCACAGGAAGGTGGGTGGTAGATTTTTTTTTCTTTAATAAACATTTAAAAAATCCCATCTAAAAACAAAGTAAAACAGTAATTTCAGGAGATGGCCTATTGTTTCAAGAAGTGTATTTATTATAAATCAGTATTCTATGATCATATTTTGAATTGGAGAAGAGTACACAGGAGAAATGATACCTAGCACTTTTCTGTAGAAATATATAAAAGTTTAACTCCATAAAACGCAGGGAAATCTGTGTGAGGCATTTGCATTAGGGGAAAATGGAATGATTTTAGATTGTCTTCTTTGTGAGTATTATTGTTTGCAATGTGTGTATGTTTCCACATACATAACTGTATACAGTGAGTTTGATTTTTATGGTTTTCCCTATCAAAGTTGGAGAAGGCTGAGGAGTGAAAAGGATTATTTTCTCTGGAGAGCAGCAAAGATGGCAAGGGGACAGAACTTGAGCTTCACTACCTTCTGCACAGACTGACTTGTCTCCATCTGCTCACCCTTCACCCTGTGTGTGTGTGTGTGTGTGTGTGTGTGTGTGTGTGTGTGTGTTTCTGAAAATAAATAATGTAGACTTTGGGAAATGTGCTGCTTTGGTGTATTGTGTTCATTGTAGGAAGTGACAGGTCACTACAACACATTTCAAGACAATACAGCAAATAATTGAAATAGTGAATCCAGGTTTTAATGTCGGCTTCTTTGTCTTAGATTCTGGGAACTCCATAATCAGCATTCATTTTATCCCCTACCTCCTGTCTTCAGAACGTTAAGCACCGGTGGTTATTCTAGCTCCTTCAGCCAAGTGCATTGTATGTACACAGTCTTCTTTTGTGGTATTTCAGCTGTTCATAAATGGGGCTAGAGGGGTGTGCCTCCTCTGCATTTCAGCTTTGGCCAGTGTAGCACAGTGGATGATGAAGTGATTGAAAGACATTTGCCCCAGAATTAGTCAAAGTCTCGATGAGCAAAAGTGACACCAGACAAGCAGCAAACTTGCAAGAAGAAGCAACTGCAAAAGGTATGGACTTGGGAATGCTGTCTAACTAAATTTCCTTTGTACAAATGTCACTAGAAGATGACCTTTGAAACAGATGAAGCTAGCATATGGGATTACAAAAACCATGGCGATCTTTCTAACTTGTGGGAAAAGCAATACATAAAACTATATGTAGTGTGGTCATACTAAGTAGATACACTATCTCTTTCTCTATTAAACACATAGATGTTCCATATACGTGTGTGATAACTACACAATGTATGTAAAAACATTGTGCACACATGCATAAAAATAAAATAGATTTTAGTACTACAAAACTTAAGCAGAGTGGTTATATACAGGATTAAAAAATATGAATTAATGGCCGCCTTTCATAAATTATCTAGAATTGGCATCTACTTTTTTTAGTTTAGAAAAAAAAATTCATCCTGAATAAAAATTTCCTATTTGAATAGCCACCTAGGTAATGATGTCTGTAGGGAAACCTGGGCCATAAAAGAAGGCATTTTCTATTATACATTTTCACTTGATTGTTTTCAAACCAGCCTGAGTTCCCTGCCAAAGTGAATTGCCATTATAATACACTAATTAAATCTGGCTTCACACTGGAGAATTTTAAGGTTTATTTGGTTAATTATTTTTAGCCTTATTTCAGGAGAAACCAAATGGTAATTACAGAAATATCTACTGGTATTCCTCACAACAGTTTCTAATCCTCTAAAGTCTCTACTCATTCCCAAGAATTTTCTGCTTTACAGCCTGTACAACTGCTGTATCAGTTAGTCTCTGGTTACTCGCAACTTAGTGTCCTAAGTTTTCCTGACTGTGGCTCCTGCCTACAGTTCGTTCTTATTTCTTATCACCTTCATCTGGCACTTTCTATGTATCCCTGCTCTGCAATGCTCAGATGTGAACTGGATTACAAACCCCAACACAGCTCTGAACTCCTAGTTGGGAGAAGCTGCTTCTTGTCTTATGGCTTTGTTGAAATGCCACACCAACCAGGTAACCCCTTTCTTCATTTCTCCATAGAACCTCTTCTTTCTCTAGCTACTTGAAATCAGTTTCTTACATGACAGATATTAAAGCATGGTCTGTGTCATAGCTGGTTTTGTCCCCACTTGAGACAACAAGTATTTGTGTGACAAAACAGAAAGAAAGTTGGACTGGGAGGCAGATAATGTGGATTTGTCTCTAGACTTCACCTACTAACTGAGTGATTTTGAGAATGTCATTTTGCCTAGAGAAAACTTGGTTGTAGTGTATTATATCCTTACAGAATTTGTTCTGGGAGCCAAATAAGAAAATGGACACAAAACCAGTTTACAAACTACAAAGTATTCAAAAGTATATGCACGATGTTTATGCTATCTTCCATAGTGAAGGTCCAAACCATGCTTGATTATACTTACGGGCTCCAGAGCACCCCAAACAAGGCTTAGTATCTACTTAAATACATAAATCCATCCAGGAGAAACACACGCAGTATTAACCAAACAGAAAAGTTTGAGATTAAGTCCATCCCAGGACTCCCTTTTAAAGATCACATTTTTTCCATCTTTCTTAAAAGTTAATGCTTTGATGTGTCTCCTGCGCTTCATACCCATTTCTTATTATTACTGGTTTATGGGAGCTTGCCTCATTCATGGACAGATTGCTCCTGTCTCAGATGCCTTCCATTTACAACCAGTTTTCATGCTGCCCCATATTTCTTACTGATGACTTTTAAAAGCCAGCCAGCCCCTCTTCCCCGTACAGTCACCAGTTTTCCTTTTGGATCTTGTTCATCTGCTTAGAAGGCAACAAAACACACATAAACATTCCTGACACAGCCCAGTAGTGAGGAAATATGAGAGTAATAATCTTGGTTTTCAGGCAAGTAGCGAATGGTATATCTATATCCCTGAAGAGAGGACATTAGAAATGATTACAGCATCCAGCTGCCGTATGACCTGCCTCACATAAATGATACTGACAAGAACTGGGATAAAAAAGCATTTTTAATTCTAATTGATTTTGCAATGATGATAACAGCTAAGATAATGATTAGGGTGATAAGGATAATAAAAATACCTTATTTTAGCATCATAACAGACTTTCCCATTCCTGTCACTTTTTCATTGCTCATAAAGATCCTTTGAGATAAGCAGGGGTGTTCTTAGCTCAAACACTAGGTGAGGAAACTGAGGCACTAAGAACAGCAAGTCCTATCATCATTAGATTCTTAGATATTGCAACTGAAAGCAAAATTACTATAACTAACTCATTTTAACTGTAGGTTAACTAATATAAACAAGAGTTAAGTTCCTCTGACATATTTCTGGTCATAAAACTCACATAAAATAAATATCCCAAATCACTTCTAATACGAAATGATACTTTGTATGCATTCACTCATTAATTCATTCATTTTCCAGCCCTCATATTCCAGTTTAGATTCATGAGTGGGCAGAGCCTGCTCACAGTTCAGGACACGAAGGGATCACCAGTCAGACAGGAAGTTCTTCCATACACACATACATTTACTCAGACTGAGACAATTTAGACCAATGAACCTAAGGAAGACATTTTTAGGATGTCAAGAAACTGGCATATTGGAAAAAAACCCAGACAGATATGGCGAGATCATACAAACTCCACACAGAGGCCCTCACCTCAATCCCAACTGGTAATTGATTTTTTTCCTCAACAGTATTATAAAGAAATGACACTATTTGAGGACTGAGTATAACTTCTTCATGAGCACTTCATTCATATATGAAGTGAATCTATAGCATAGCACATCCTATGCACCTAACACTATTCCAAAATGTTCCCCATCCTAGGTAGCCTATCGTCCTAGGAAAAGAAGTTATACAATGCCCAAATAAATAACACACACGATTGTACAGACAGTGACATAATTAAGTAAATAAACACATAATGGTAATACTTTACAAGACACAGCGACTGCTGATTGGGAAGGGGTTTCTCTCAGAGTAGGTAATCAAGAAAGTTCTCACCAGGGGTAATTATTTGACCTTGGATAGGGGAAAGAGGAAATAGCCAATAGGAAAGCTACTGAAAAATAATTTCAGGGCATGGGAACTACAGGAAAAAATGTGATGCCAAATCAAACAGAATAGAGCGATGTGTTGCTATAATCTTTTAGTAATGAAGGGAGACACAGATGAGTTGAAATTTGCAGGCAGGGGCCAGCTTATAAAAGTTTAGGAATTTGCATGGTTATTTACCATTAGCCACCTTCAGCACGCTCATAAATCCTATTGAATCATGATAAATGTTTTTGTATCGCAGAGTTGGAATTAGTTTATATCTACTTTTGACTTTTGGTTTTATTATTTTTCAATTGAAATGAATTTTATTGAAGGAGCATTGCATCATAAGAATATATAGGGTTAAGGGGTGTGTCAGTATATAAAAATGCATTACATAATGCATAAAATACATTATATTAGTCACCTTTTCAGATTTACCTTCAATATACAATTGATCCCCTTTACCTAATTTGCCTACCCACCTTCCCTAATTATATTGGCTTGTATCATAGTATAAAGTATTCATCAGGTGTAAAAGTATATGTGTGTGTATATATATATATACATACACATACATATACATACACACATATATACATATACATACACACACACATATATATATACACACACATACACACACTCATATATAAGACACTGTGTCACCACTAGAAATCTAGTTTTACCCACAACCATACAATGGACAATTCTGTTTACTTCACTGTCTCCGAATCACCTTCACCTCAAGTAAATACTATTCTATTGTCAGAATCTCATGGTTTTTGCTTTGTTTATTCATATGCTTTGTTTATCTTTCACATATAAGTGAAGTCATATGGTATTTGTTAGCTCTTATCTTGTTTATATTTTATTGGGGATAACATTTATACAAGTCTCAAAATAATCATCCTTATTTTCTGGAAAATATCTAAAAGAAAATATCTACTTCTTAAAAGCTTGATAGAAGACAGAAATTCTCCACATCAAGTATGTTTATATTCAGGTGGGGAAACGTAAGTAACTTTTATTTTTTTTATTAATCATTTAACTATCATTAGTTTCATTTTGGGTCAATTTAGCATTTTAATGTTTCCCAGAAGTTTCTACTTCTCATTTTCTTAGCAAATTTATTGTCATATATTTTCTGGTACTTCAAATTTTATGAGCTTTTCTTGTTAAAATATGTTTAACTTATATCTTTTGATTGTTAATATTATTGCATTACAGATTCAAGAATAAGAGGTCTTTTCTCAAAAGGTAGCTCTGGTTTTCTTCTAATTACTGCTCTTCTCTCTGTAGAGATAGATATAAAATGCATATTTTATCAAGTGAAAAAAAAATTTTTTTAAAAATAGAAAAGATGCAGGCAGGAATGAAGGTGAGTAAGAAGACAGGCAGGAAAAGAGAGGAGGAATAAATATTTTAATTTTATTTCCATTTTAGTTGCCCACACTGGTTGTTTTCCAGTAGGATGCAGGACTCAAACATAGTGACCTGCATCCTATGAAGGCAATTGACCTAACCTCTGCTCCACTGAGGCATGCTGAAACATATAAGCTTTTAGTCATCATTTAACTGGCAGAACAATACCCTTAAAAATTTAAAAGCTTTAATCATAGTTTTGGTCATCTCTCTATAAAAGATTGTTCTAATTTTTCCTATCATAAGTGATTCTGAACATTTGTCTTTTCTTTTATTAAGAAAAAATCTTAGAAGTACACATATAAAATCAAAGGTTATAAACATCTCCATTCTTAAAGCAAATAAATTCTGCCAGAATGTTTGTCAAATACCACTCTTCCCAACACAAAACCAAGTCTTTAAGTTCTTATTCCTTACCATTTCCAGGGTTCAGTGCTAATCATCATTTTAATCTTTGGTTATCTCAAGGTGAAAACAAAATCCTAAAATGTCTGTTTCTCTCACCCATCATAAATCACAAACTCCTTAAAACACCACAATACTTACATGGCAACCATTTTACCATCCTCCCTCCTAAGCGCTCTACACCCCTAGTGACTTCATCTCTTATATTCTTTCCTCTTTCCTTTCGTTTCATTAAGGTCTCACTAAATTTTTCACTATTCCTCATACCAAGTCAACTCCTGCATTGGAATTTCTGTACTTTCTCTTTCCTCTAAATAAAACTTTCTTACTTTAGATGTTTGCTTAGCTTCTCTTTCATGGCACTTTTTCTGTGAAGCTGTCTCTAAAAACCCTATTTTAAAAGCACCCACTCTCTACCCACACCTACACTATATTATAAGACTAATCTAGAAATAGCAACTTAAACTTATGATTCAAAAAATACATTATTTATCCAACAAAATTGTCAAGAAACCAGGTCATTCCTACAATGTAAACCTGATAGATAACCCAAGAAATCACTTTTTTTTTTTTTCTTAATTTTCAGCCAAAAGAACCCCGAGTTCCTTGGAAAAATGGCTAATTCCCATGTGTGAGACAGGGATAGTGGAAGGAGCGAGGTTGCTTGTTTGTTTCTTTTTAATTCAGTTGCATAGCTCAGTCACTTTTCCCAGCCTGGGACACAGACTCACTCTAGACAGAGGCAATTGATCAAACCACTACTTCATCAGGGCATGCCAAGAGCAAGGTTTTAGAAAGATTATTATGATCATGTCAAAAAAACAAAGGTGAGAGTTTAATGGGTTCTGTTGACCAAAATTGTGATGATGTCACAAAGATAATAATGATTGTTTTGATTGAAATAAACTGAGTTCATAAAAAGTCATTGTTTCATAATAATCTTCAAATGGAGAGAAATCAATATGCAACATGTAAATTCACCTCTGATGTCTCTAGAACAAATTACATGTAATTAAATATTTAGAATTAACTTAAATTTATAGGAATTACAGGGGTAAAGGATTACATTCAATAAATACAAGGAAGTAATCATGAAAATCCAAACAGTAATTTGCTGGTCAGTTGGTAGAATTACATGACAAAAGTTACTTCAAGATTCAGGGAGACTTAAGGAATATAACAATTAGATGCAATTGATGAGTTGAATCATGATTGGAACAGAAAAAGGAAAATGAACATCTTTGGAAAGAAGACAGCATTTTATTCCATGGTATTAAGGAATTGATATTAATTATTTATGTTGATTATACTTTTAGCTATGCAAAAGGACACATTTGCTTTTGGTAGAGCACCCTAAAATATTTAGGGATGGATAATCATGGTGTCTACAATTTGCTTTAAAATACTTTTGCATAGGTAAAAGTATATATGTGGGTGGGGGAGGTTAGTGTTAGCTTTGATCTACACACCAGCATAGTCAGTTGACTTAATGACTGACCACAGATGATGATCTATAACTTTATGCTTGGCTTCTGAACAAAATTTATCCTATTATCCAGTTACTTGGCATTTTAACTAAAATCTATATTTGGTGAACAAGTTCATTTACATTATTAATATTAGGAATGTGTTTGCACTAGTCAAATTAGTAACCAGCTAATTGGCATAAAGCATGTAAAATTTTGCAGTTTTACTGGTAAAGTTAATAGTGATCAAGATACAATGATTGTCTAAAATATCATTAAGATAGTCTCTACTATTGCCTGCATAGATATAAGAATCAAGAGAATTCTTCATTGTTTATGCTTCACAATCATTTTCCAGGGTAGATTCATAACTGGCCTTGCATCTAGCAATTGGTTCTTGGTAACTTGACTCTCACAAACAGGGACAACAGGATCTTGCTTCTAATGTATTGTCAAATTTACTTCAAGTGCAATTATCTTGCAAAGTGCTGCTAGAATACAGAAGTCCAGATCTGAAATTTCATCAAGTATATAGAAAAGGTTTGTGCCTACTTTGAGTCTTCTTGCGTATAGATAGGAGAGAGAGAGAGAGAGAGAGAGAGAGAGAGAGAGATGCATAATTCTAAACAGCACTGTCTATTAAAGAGAAAAGAATGGAGAAATGGCTGCCTCTGAAACTGAAGCAGAGTAGCAGAAAAGTTGGGAGCATATTATGACAGAAAGCAAAAAAATAATATATGCATAAAATGATGGTGGTATGCCTAAGAGACAAAGGAGTCAGCTTGTAGGGTTCCTTCAACCAAGACTGGTATTATATATATATATATATATATATATATATATATATGTGTATGTGTATATATGTATATATGCATAGACATATGTGTGTTTATCTATATATACTATATGTTTGTATATGTGTAAATAAACAAATATATACATTTCTTAATATATTATATAGATTAAAGATTATAAATTATAAGTAATAACTGTATTGATTATATTCTGTATATATTAATAAACTAAATGGAAATAAAAGGAGAAGAAGGGACAGTCCTACCTTACAAAAGAAGTCTTACTATGCTCGCATAAAATGTTTATTATTGGCAAATTAAAATACTTATTACTTTTATAATGGAGAAACAGTTCATAAATATCTTACACAAATGATAAACATTAATACACTCAGTAATGGAGAAAACTGACATCATGTGTTTCCTAATATGATTTAATGAAAATAATATGAATCACTGTTTTATATGCTGGCTCCTACCAAGTTATTTATTCATAAAATTTAAATAATGAGTGAATACAAAAAAAATATAGATTGAGGTCAATTCTACAATGAAACTGGCCTTTAGTCTAAAAGTCAGGGAAGACTGAAGCACTAGTTGAGACTGAAGGAGATTATAAGGGAACATGATTATGTAACATGGGATTCTGGACATTATAAATACCTCTGAGGCAATGAGTACAATTTGAATGGAATCTGTTGATAAAATCATAGCAATGGATATATATTTTTTCTGATTTTAATGGTTACACTGCTGTTATGAGGAGACTATCTCTTTTTTTTAAATATTCACTGAACAATAAAGACCAATAAGGTGTCACTGTATCATTTACTATCACATAACAGAAAAAGGAAAAGAAATTAAGAGAAAAATTTACTAAAGCAAATGTGGCTATGAGCTAATATCTGGGGAATATCTATAAAAGACAAGAGTTCTTTGTACTTTCACAATGGTTCTGTGGATCTGAAAATATTTTAAAAATAAATACTTCAAATAACTATAATGGAAAAATAAATAACTATAACAATCACAAGTAGCAGGCCTTCATTTTTTTCTCTCAATCCTAGAATTGGGGAATCCCTGATGAAATTAACAGGGAATAATTATTGAAATTCTCATGCACCAACGAGAGCAATATTAATGATCATTTAGAAGGTTCTGAGTACTGTTATTTATTAATCAAAAGGCCTCTGCACCATGAATCCTGACTCTAACACCTTCCAGGCTCAGTAAGCCCCTGATCACCACTAAAACACATAATTATAAAAGAAGTTACCCTGTCATTTAAAGCCTAAATTAGATTTATAAAATCAACCTCCCCCAAAGTTTCTAGATTGATTTTATTTATGATCTCTAGAATAAGCTTTCATGAATATGTGTCATTTTGATATGTGGTCAAATTTCTATGGGTTTTGACAGAAACTGTTACAATTACCTTAAAAAATAAAGATCATCTAGCTATAGAGTCATCTCCAGAAATAGAGAAACCTTCCTGTAAACAGGGCAAATATCTAAAGACAAAGTTTTGGCATATGAGGGGATCCCCTCCTTGCCATGTGAGACCCACTTCTCTTGCCTTAATACACTAGATTCCTATCCATCATTTCTTAGCTCAGTCTGTCTCACTTACTTTAGAACTTACAGCCATGTAAATTCTCCATATGTATGTAATTAAATGTGGTCTTTTCCTCCAACAAATCTGTCTGATGTTAATTTGCTATTCCATGCCAAGAAGACCCCCAAGAGAGGGGAAATTTCCCACTCCCCTATAAAATTCAGATAAATAGATTAAATGGAGTACATAAAACTATCTTTAAGAATCAAAGTATTCTCTAGTTAGCCATTCTTTCCTTTCTTGTCTATCTTAAAAAGAAATGAATAAACGTGAAGATGCACAAAAATGGAGAAAATTTATGACTCACCTACTTTTACCCATGTGAAATCCAAAGGGTATATAAGAAAAAACATAAAGTAGATTAAAATCTCTCTAGTCACTTTTCATAAATTGTGATCTCTTTCTCTCTAAAAACTCATAGTAAATTTCTTTCCAGAGCAACACTGATAATGTCCGCACAAAAACTTTTTAAAGATGCATGAAGTTATGTAGGGGCAAGGATATATGTGGAAAAAAATGTTTCTGCTTAGAACACAGCTAAATTCAGATTCCTGTGGTGCTTGCTCTATAGAGACCTTTCAGGCTGAGCTGACTCTACCTTCAGACTACGGATAAATCTAACTCAGGGGACCTACCTGGGGCAAATTCTAAACCGTCAGCTCACAGTCTTAGAAACTGTCTGTTGCATTCAAGTTCATTACTCTTATGCGATTATATTTTGTTATTGTTAATTAATGGTGAAATGCAATGAAATACAAAGGTTTCAAGGCAAAAAAAAAAATTCTCTGAGATTCCATGGTAGTTTTTCACAGCATGTACAGCCCTTATGATGTTGCATTATGGTAATGGTAAACATATCTGTCACCCCAACTAGGATAAACATTCCTTGAGGAAACAAACTGTGCTCTTTTTACTTTGGAATTTCCAAAGTTTTGTACATGTCTGGTCCATATAGACCCTTAATAAATATTTGTGAAGCTGAATGCAAGACATGCATTCCCTTTGCAGATTCATAAACTTAAACACCTAAGTTCAAGAGGACGGAATACTCAAGAGTAACAATACATCATGAAAATGGCTTTATAAAAAAAGTAGAGAGCTCTGACCTATTATTTGCATTTTTCTCTAGTGGATTTTGGTGCTAGTAAAAATTACTAGACTAAATTAACCAGAAAATATGAGAAAGTTGTTGAAAGGTTATGTGAGATGTCAAGGAGAGATGCTACGGTAATATGTCTGGTCTTTTTTTCCCTGAATGTATTCATTCTTTTTAAAAAAAATCCCAGGAAGACAAATTAGATTTTATAAGGGAAAATAATTAGAGACACATAGCCCGTAGGTAACCTACAACTACAGCTGAATGAATATCTATTCAAAATTCAAGATGCCTATTTTTATTCTGCTTTTTGTCTCCCCATAGGGCAAGGTCAGTGAACATACTATTGCTTCATAGACAAATGTGTGTGCCAAAGGCTCTATTTGCTGTTCTTTATAGATAAGAAAGGTTTTTATATTAAATAAAACCTATGCTGCTGGCAAATTCTACACAGGTCATTTGCCTCAATTAGTTGAAATATAAGGAAGCTAAAATTAATATTTCCAGGAATTCATAATTTTTTAAACCTATATAGTTTATTGTTTCAAACAATTAAAACTAGTTTGACAATTATGGGGTAGCTATTTAAATGCAATGGATCTATTGGTGGGCAAGACATTTTTTTCTTCATTTATTTCAGCCAGTCACCACATCCTTAATGATCCTTTAGATAAATATCAATGACAAGTGAAAATGAAGACAACTGAAGGATAAGTTCTCAGGATGGTCAGAGAACAGCTGCAGTATGAATGAAAGCAAGGGAGGAGCTGTAAAATTAGTTTCAGAAATAGCATGAATTTTTAAGAAATGTTTAATTTTAGTGTATTTGTTTTTCTTTCTTAAAGGGGAGTGGGAGCTGAGGAGGGGGAGGGAGGATGATTTATTCTTTTTTCATTTATTTTATTGTAGTAATTTGTTCTACACATTAAAATAAACTCATATGTATAGGCTCTCCATTCTTCATATATATGTCAGTATCCCCTTGCCCTCCACCAAATCACCATAGAATCATCATGGAATTCTTGGTCTCTGTCACAAAAGGTTTTATTATAGAATACTTTAAATTTTACCAATTTGGAAGGAACAGTTATGGCAAGAGAGGTCAAAGTAAAACTAAACACTTGAGACTACAACATACTAAAGAGCTTCTGCACAGCAAAAGAAACAACCACTAAGACAAAAAGACAACCCACAGAATGGGAGAAGATATTCATACAACATGCATCAGACAAGAGCTTAATTTTCAAATTATATGAAGAGCTCACACACCTCAACAAGAAAAAAAATATGATCCACTCAAAAAAGGGGCAAAAAACTGAATAATAACCTGTCTACAGAAGACACACAGATGGCCAACAGACACCTGAAAAAATGTTCTACATCACTCATCATCAGAGAAGTGAAAATAAAAACTACAATGAGATACTACCTCACACCAGTGAGAAAGTGAGAATGGCCTATATCAAAAAGACTGGAAAATAACAAATGTTGGAGGGGTATGGAGAAAAAGAAACCCTCCTACAATGTTGGTGGGAATGTAAATGGTACAAACTCTTTGGAAAATAGTATGAAGTTTCCTCAAAGAAAAATGAATCTAGCATTTTATCCAGCAATCACACTCTTGGACATAGACCCAGAGGATACAAAATTTCTAATCGGAAAAAAGTATCTGCACCCTGATGTTCATAGCAGCAGAGTTCATAATTGCCAAGACATGGAAACAACATAAATAGCCAACAACAAATGACTGGGTAAATAAATTGCAAGCTGGATGGAATTGGAAGGGATCATAAACTACCAATTCTTTGTTTTACCTTAGTTCTCATCTCTCTTATCTCTCAAAAGCAAAAGGTACACCTGTCACCAAAGGGTGCCCTCTCAAATCCTGCCATCAAGAAGCCTCCACCAAAAGGAATAGAAATGGGATAGAACAAGAGTGGAAATTTCTTCCTCTTCCAAAATAGTCCTCTCTCTGCCTTCATCACCAGTGCAATCTGGAGACTACCAAGTGTCTGATATTTACTCATATGAAGTTGCAAAACCAACTCAGGATTTTAGGAAATGTATCGGAAGTATTCAATGCAGACAGAAATTAGTCAGGATATGGGCTTCAGTATGCTTCTGGCCAGTTATGGTACTCTGACCATTCAAATCCCCTTTCTCAGAATGTGAAGTGTGGGAAATGTTATTTGCTTTCATTTCTCTCTACCTCTGCTTTCCAAATTCATTTGGGGACACTAAATTGCTTCTCATAATGCTCCCACAAAAACAAACCTCCATAATGTACTGTTCCCTAGTTGAACGTGTCTCTAATAAAGAAAAAACAGGTCTGTCCAGGCAGAGTGGTGGTTAGGATTGCTGCCTCTGACTGAGCACAGTCCACAGACATCCCAAGGGCCTGAATTCACATCCCTAAGGCCTGGGGACTGTATCCTAGGGATGGAGGGAACAATCAAGATGAACAACTGAGAAAAAAAAAAAAATCAGTAATATTGCTTCTTGCCTGCTTGCTTGCTCACCTTCACTCCTGCCTACACCTTTCCTTGAAAAAAAAAAAAAAAAAAAAAAAAAGTCAGCAAGCAAGAAAGAATGAACAAAGTTGTCATCTCAAAATGAAATTGCAATTCATCTTTAAGCAGAACTTTAGGGAGAAACATTCATTGTCTGATGCATACTTCAAAGCACAAATTTTTTATCCCACCTAAACTCAGGCTGGTTACAGATGGGGTAGCTGGCACAGCCCACAGGGCATGGATGAAGTCCAGCTGTTTTTCACTTAGGCCTGCACAGATCTTTTTCTTGTATTCCTGGGACAGTTAGTTCTCCTAATCTTTCCTTAAATAGTTCCCACTCCAGTGGAAACATTCAAGTCTGAATATTTGATCATTTCAGGAGGGCCATGCTACGGTGTCACTTCCTTGGCACATGGGTACAAGTTTCTGATCCTATTTAAAATACATTTATGATACAGAGAGTTTTTCTTTCACTATAAATAGGAAGTAGGAGAGCCAACTGAATTTAAATTGAGCAAACTGTATCTAATGTAATCGAGCACAGAGATACTTGGAATTCACGTTGATTATGCAAATTGCTTATGAATGCCTGGACAGAAATAGTGGGCATGCTTTCTTTTCTTATGAAAAGACTGAAATCCTCCTTTCTTTTCCTTTAGATCTATTTAGAAAAACAGAGAAGAGGGCCACACCCATCTTTTATATCTCCATCTAGACACCAGCACAAGACTTGATTCTTTTCAGAAAGTGATTTTGCAAAGCAAGTCAACTGTAAAGGTTTGAGAAAAAAGCACAGTCAAGAAGGTTTCAGGTGGCTGCAGCAAATATAAAAAATCTCAGCCTATTCAGAGAGGAAGGTTTCCATTGGCAAAATCTAACCAGGACTGAACTGAGCAGTGAAGTTATTTGAATTGTATCTATGAGAACAGGTAACTGTTCAAAGGAAACTGGAAAGGGATATAACAAATTTGGAGATTGAGAAAGCTAAATCTAAGGACAAAGAACCCATGAGCAGTGGTCAAGGGGAGGGAATGAGTTAAAGTGTATCCATATATCTTATAAGAAACCCATAGTCTTTCCTATTAATAGGAATTATTTTATTTAAAGGAAAGGTGCAGGCAGGAATGGAGGTTAGTGGTAGGTAGGCAGGAAGAGGGAGGAGGAAGAAGTATCGAATTTTTCATGTTTTTAAGTTGTTAATAATGGTTGCTTCACCCCAAACCCAGGACTCCTTTGGAGGCGGTTGACCTAACCACTGCTCCATCAGGGTATGCCAACAGGAATTCTCACTCGATCACCAGGTGCTACTTGCAGGAACCTTCTAATTGCCTTGACCTCCCTGAACAAAATCTAAGAGCACATTTTGACAACACATATCTCCATAGAGAATTAAGTGGAGAAAAATACACATATCCACATTGTAATACACTCAATCTGAAGGTGAGCATTTTATGGCATATAAAATGTATATTAAGTTACCTTTCAATGACAAACAGCATGCAGGTTGTCAAATGATTTAATACAAGATGTTTTCATTACTTCAGCTCTGTGAATCTGGACTCAGAGTGCACCTAAGTTACTGATGTGCTTTTGGCAGCATTATTTATTGAATTTGCCCAGGTGTCAACATTTTTCCCCCCAAATGGAGCTTCTCAAGCATGATTCACAAAAGCTTTGGTGGTATCTTTTCAAATCCATATCTTCACTTAATAAAAAATTTTAGTCACTTCCCTTAGATGTCTCATCTTCATCTCTATTTATTGAAGAAAGAGAACTTTCTCAGAGTGATTTCTACATATACTTTGAAAGTCATTGCAGAAGACTGCCTTCAAACTCTGAGTTAAGGGGCAGCAAAACTCAAAGCCTTCCTCCAAATCTCCCTCTTCTTGGTGAAGTAAGTGTTCATACTGAGCTGTGAATCAAAGTGATGAGAAGTGACTCAGGTTAATGTAATTGTCCTAAGTCTTAGTTTCTTTGGGAGGCAATAAGGAGTCACTGAAGTATTTAAGGCTCTATGACTCTCCTTTCACATCTTTAAAATCAGCATTCCATTTAAAGCTTGTCAAAGACCAGATTTTACCTTATCAACTATGTTTAAGAAACAAATGCATCTGAATTTGTAAGCAGACAGAAATCATTCATTCTAATTGTTCTGCAAATTTATAATCTCAACTCCTTTTCAAGTCCATGGCTACCATTTTGATTGAAAGATCCACTCCAAGCACACAGAACCTTCTTCCAGAGGTAAAATACTGTGACTCATCATCAGGCAACCATTCATTCTCATAAACCAATGGCAGAATCACATGATCTCAAGTGCCTTCTCTAACATAAAGGCCACTTATCTCACTGGATTTGCATACTTTTTTCACAAAGGTTGGTAGTGACTCATTTTTTTTGTCATATGTTGAACATATATCAGTTTCATCCATGAGCATCTATTTTTTATCATTAGCCAACTTAATTACAGAATAACCAATTTTACTAATAAAAATGCTTCTTTCATTCACCAGTCTTGTATAATATGAAGTGTCAATCAAGATTCATTTTAGCAACTTCTTCTAGAATCTGGAATTTTACACACAATGTTAGCTACCATACCTTCAGTGTGGGTTGATCAAGGTGGACAAGTGCTCCAAAAGCTGAACATTAAATTAGTTTGCATAACTTCATCCAATGACTACAGATTTCAATTTCTTCTCAAGCACACATAGAACATTCTCAAGGATAGATCGTCACCAGAAACTGACCCATAAAGCATCTTCTCTGACCACAATGACTGAACATTAGAAAGCAACCACAAAAAGAAAGGCGAAAGACTCAAAATTAATTGGAAATGAAAAAATATGCTCCTGAGTGACTCTTGGGTAAAAGAGGAAATCAAAGAACAACTCAAAAAATACTTAGAGACAAATAAAAATGAAGAGGCAAGCTACCAATACCTATGGGATGCAGCAAAAGTTGGATTAAGAGGAAAATTCAGCACAATCCAGACCCACCTCAAGAAACAAGAAAAATTGCAAATAACAAACCTAACTCTACATCTAAAATAACTACAGAAAGAACAATTAAAGCCAAAATTTAGCAGAAGAAAGGAAATAATCAAAATTCAAGTGGAAATAAATGAAAGAGAAAACAAAAAAAGTTCAGATTACCAATGAAACCAAAAGTTGATTCTTTGAAAAAATAAACAAAATTGATAAACCACTGGCTAGACTCACAAAGAAAAAAGAGAGAAAACTCTCATAACTAGAATCAGAAATGAAAGGGAGTAAGTTACAGCCGATACCACTGAAATTAAAGACATCATAAGGGACTACTCTGAACAGTTCTATGCCAACAAAATGGACAACCTTGAAGACATGGACAGATTTTTAAGAAAATATGGTCTACCAAGACTGAACCTGGGAGAACTGGAAAACCTGAACAGAACAATCATGGGCAAAGAAATTGAAGAAGTAATCAAAAGTCTCCCCCAAATAGAAGCCCAGTACCAGTGAGTTCTATCAAACTTTCAGAGAAGAATTAACACCTATTTTTTTCAAGCTCACCCAAAATACTGAAGAACAGAGAACTCTCTCAAATAGCTTCTTGAAAGAGATAGAGTACGACACAAAGAAATGGAGAGATATCCCCTGCTCATGGCTGGGAAGAATCAACATCATTAAAATGACCATCTTACCCAAAGCAATATATAGATTTAATGCAATCCCCATTAAAATCTCATGGGCTTATTTCCAGGAAACAGAACAAAAAAATCTTAAAATCTATTTGGAACAACAAAGACCCCGAATAGCCAAAGAAATGATTAGAAGATATAACAAATCTGGAGGAATTACACTCATAGACAATGAACTATATAACACAGCAATAGTAATCAAAACAGTATGGTAGTGGAATAATAACAAAGGCACAGATCAGTGGAATAGAACTGAATCACCAGAAACTGACCCATACACATACAGTCAGTTAATCTATGAGAAAGGAGTTATACAATGGAGAAAGGAAAATCTTTTTAATAAATGTTGTTGTTTTTTTTAAACTAGACAGCCACATGCAAAAGAATGAAGCTAGACCACGCTAATACTAGTCCTCAAAATTAACTCAAAATGGACATAAGATCAGAAACCACAAAATTCTTAGAAGACAACATAGGAAATACATTTCATGATATTAACCTTAGGGAGGTCTTAGGGAATTCAACACCAGCTTCAAGGGAAACAGTAATCATAATAATAATAATAATAACAATAATAATAATAAAAACTGGTTTACATCCAACTAAGAAGCTTCTTCACAGCGAAAGAAAACATCACCCAAACCAAAAGGCAACCTACTAAATGGGAGAAGATATTTGCATGTCATATTTATGACACAGGCTTAATAACTAAAATATATAGATAACTCATAAAACTCAACAATAGAGAATACACAATCCAATCAAAAAATGGGAGGAGGAATTGGAGAGACACTTTTCTGAAGAGGATACACAGATGGCCAACAGGCATATGAAATTATGTTTCTACTGACCGGTGTCAGGGAAATGCAAATCAAAACAACAATCAGCTATCACCTTACACCTGAAAGACTGGCTATTATTCAAAAGTCTGGAAACAACAAATGTTGGTGAGGATGTAGAGAAAAGGGAACACTTTTGCACTGTTGGTGCGAGTGTAAATTGGTGTAATCCCTATGGAAAACAGTACCGCAATTCCTCAAAAAGTTGAAGATGGAAATCCCATATGATCCCATCATTCTGGGCATCTACCCAAAAGATACAAAAGCGCTCATCTGCAGAGATACATGCACCCCCACGTTTACTGTAACCCTATTCACAATAGCTAAGAACTGGAAATTTCCTAAGTGCCCAATATCAGATTAATGGATAAAAAAAATGTGGTACATATACACAAGGGAATACTACACAGCCCTTAGAAGAGATGAAACCCTGTCATTTGAATCAACATGGATGGATCTAGAGGGGATTATGCTAAGTGGTGTAAGTCACAAGAAGGATGATAGATACCAGATGACCTTACTCATAGGGGGAATGTGAATAGACAAAACAAAAGAACAGATAAAAAACAAATGACCCTTTGACACTTGCAACAGAACTGAGGTTAGCAATAGGTGATGGGAGTGTGGGGGGGCAAATAGTGGTGGAGCCCATTAGACAATGTGAAGAATACTTGGTGATTTGGTGGAGGGCATGGTGTGTTGTCAAATATCTAAGGAATGGGGAACCTATACATAGAAAATTATTTTAATGTGAAGAATAATTACTATAATAAAAGTTACTCAGCATATACATGATATACCACTGCCTACAACAGAATATTTAAAAGAAAATTGTAGATATCATCAACTAAGGTAAATGAGATTGATAGCTATAAATAATATTTATGATCTCAGGTAAGTAATTCTAGTTACTTGTTTCCTACTTTTCTTTCACCTTTCTTTTCTTCCCTCCCTCCCTTCATTTACTGAACAATAGTTTATAATAGATGATCTTTAATACTTATTCTATTCCTATTATTATATACCCACTGACACTGTATAACACATTATATATACCATACTGGTGCTATCATTATTATTTTACAGAGAAAATGAGGCTAAGAGAGAATGCATTGGCAAATCCAATGAGCCAAACAGATTTATGCTCTGTAGTCAAAGGCAAGAAAATTATACTAGTTTTTTTCTGTTATGTTCTATTAGAAGTTTATCAAATGGAGGATCTCCTTGCCCTTTAGTATTTGATTTAGGTCTTACTATAAACAGATTTTTCAGATCTCTTCTCAAATACAAGAAGCACATTATATTTTATTGTAAAGCAAAGTTACAAGAAAAAAATTTTTTTTAAGTACAAGAGGTACATATGCACTCCAGTGACTAGGATTATGTGATTGGTCAAACTTTTCATTTGGTTCTTCTCTTAAGAGAAACAGAAAAGTAACTGCTGATGATAATGTCTTAGAAACAGATCATACATCGCCTCTTCATTCCCTTCAATACTAACAATAAATAGTTAAATACATACACAAATCTAATAAAAACAACAACTTGGTGTAAAGTGGGAACCTTGATCATTTTTTAAACTGTTCCCAAAGTCATCAACATAGAAAGGTGCAAAGTCTGGGGATATTCCTTACTTGATATAGCTGTTTAAGGGGATTTGGGTAAAGGATAGATGTCTCCTGCCTTTGTTCTAAAATTTATTCCAATATATTCCTCTTTGAGTGGCATTGTTCTGCTTCCTCAAGATGTCTTCCTAGATTACAGCATACTGATTTAATTTCGTCTTTTATATGTGCTATGTGACAAACACCATGTTCAAAGGAGCTAAAAGCTAAGAAGTCATTGTATATTAGATTGAAGCCTGCATGTCTGTTGCCCTGGACAACAGTTTGATAACAGCTCCTTTCTCCTTCCTCTTCTTCCCTGTTTCATAAAGAGGTAAGACAAGAAGGACATCCAAAGTTCTAGAGTTTATGCTTTCCATGGCTTGCTGTCTAACAAATGGACTTCAGGGTGGCATGTGACAATACCATCAGTTTCCATTTAAGCAGAGGATACTGTTTGATCTGCCAAAATTTGAAACTCTTTCCTCCTGAGGACAAAGGTGAATTGTCATTACATAATTGGAATGAGACAAATATTTGAGAAACCAAGTAATGGATACTTGTAAAAGTATTTCATAAGTACTTTTACTCTCATCACAGGGAGTGCCCATACTGTATTTGGCTATTTTCTATGTTGCA